>JAPEVF010000067.1:0-126427 GCA_029747585.1 Pleurotus djamor
TGGGGGAGCGCTGGGGGACCGATGCTAGGACCTATGCAAAGGCTATGTGAGTGGTTTTATAGGTGTTACTCAACGTGGAACTTACTAATTGTTGGTTTCTTGTTTTTCCCTCTTCCGCGTAGACCACCTACTTGCTCGCTTGAACCCTGACCGTTCGTCCGAAACGTTACCCGCTCACGAAGGTATGTTGTATCTTCATCTTCTTATGTGTTAACGAAAGGCTGAATTGAATGGGTTAGTACTTTTGCTGGACACCCAACTTCGGAGCCGACCCCTCGAAAAATCACTCAAGCACACGAAGGTATGAAGGAAACATGTTTATTAAGTGTATATAATACATTGGTGAGTACTTATCATCGATTTATTGACTGCTTCTTGTCCACCGGCACTGAATATGACACTCTCCCAGCCCTCCCTTCCCCTCGACCGTAATCCAACCATACCTCCTCCGCAGCAAAACGCCGCCGCCCATGAACAATACACCCATGGTCCTACGGGTATGGGGTATCCCTGAACGAGTGTACGAAAGCCTTGATGAAGAATTGCCGCAATCGTTCAAGAAATCGCCTTCGGGAGGATTTCAAATTTTTTCATTTTATTTATTCGGAATTTCGCTTTTCTTGGTCAAGGATGGTGATGGAAGGAAAGCTTGAAGTTCGAAAATGCTTGGTGAGTCGTCGATATTTGTGCGCGGGGGCATAGATTAACTGGAAATGGATCTTAGGTTGTGAGGGAGGAGGAGGAGAGGAAGAGAGAGGGAGGGGCAGGCAGCTAGGGTTCGTGGAAGGCAAGGGAGTGTGCGAGAGGGATGGGTAGTGTAGCTGTACGTAGGGTGAGTGATGTCGAATTGTCCGAAGGATGTAGAATACTCACCAAGATGAATATAGCGCCTGCCTTCCCCCTCGACGCAATTTGATTATACCGCCTCCACATCGAAACGCCCCGGTCCCGCGACAATACCACCATGGTCCCATAGGTCTGAGGTATCCTTGGTCAAGTTTGCGAAGGGTTTCATCAAACTTTGTCGCCGTCGTCACAAAAACCACTTTGGCAAGATTTCGAAGTTTTTTAAATTTTATTTCTTTGAAATTTCGAAATTTTCGGTTGAGGATGGCGATGGAATGGATGATTGAGGTTTGCATATGGTCGGTAAGTCGTTTGTATTCGTGCAAGAGGGCATATGCCGACTGGAGGATGTGGTGCAGGGATGGTTGAGTGAGGGGAGGGGAAGGTTGAGGCAGTTCGGACGCATGGGAGGCGAGGAAAAGCTGTGAGAAGGTGAGTTGTGTTGCAGTGACTGGAGGGCGCGGATGGCTGACGAAGATGAATAGAGTGCCGTGTTATAGCGGGGTCTATGCGTGTCGAAGCACGCAAATGATGTCTTGTTGCTTGACGAAAGGGAGGCGAAGGGAGGAGAGAAGAAGTTTGGTGGCTGTGAGGGGGAGATGGATTCGAGAATTTCGGTGAGTCTTTCATGGGTTAGGTACCTACCTACCAACTGGCGTGACGGCGTCGCGTATGTAGGCTAACATGCCTTCTCAGAAAATACCTTCGGCCTCGTAAGCGTGGCGTGCATTGCACGCCCACAGGGCAANGTTCAACCTGACCTTTATGCTGGTGTCGTGCTAGCTGGTGGCTCCACTATGTTTCCTGGGATGACTGATCGTATGTCGAGGGAAATGAACATGCTCTCGCCTCCGGGTATCGAGGCCAAGGTCGCCGCTTTGCCCAAGGGACAAGACTCTGTTTGGACAGGTGGCTCCATCCTTGCGTCTTCTGCAAACTTCAGTGCACAGTGGTGCTTGAAACAAGAGTTTGAAGAAGTTGGTCCCAGTGTAGTCTACCGCCGTGCGTCTTTCAGCTCTTGTGCCAAGTTTCTTCCTTCCCGAACCTTAATACTCATTGCCTTTTTCTTCTTCTAGACGGGTATATCTGAGTATCGTCTATAACATTGTAATGCGGGATACATGAATGAACTCCGTAAAAGACATAGCCTGCCCGACCAAGCTGGACGAGCCGCATGAAAAACACCTGGAAGCTTCAAGCATCCACAGATCACTCAGGCAATTTGACTCCCTGAAAGGAATACTAACCTTGACTGTGCGGACGCAAAAATTGAAGGTACTTACTGCGCTGCTCCCCTTTCCTGCCGGCAAACTCCGAAATATCTAGGCTGCGCCTATGCTGGGTCGTGTGCATTGCCTCGTTCACGTACTGCATTTATTGGACGCCCAAATGTCAGCCTCACAAATAGTTCGGCGCGCAATCGTGGTGCCCTAATATAACCTCCCGTTCTACGGGGACGACATCTGTGATACATTCGTCCGTCTCCACGCCCTTTCCCTTCATAACGGGCGATGTCAACCGAAGACGTATCACCCTCCGTCGTAAGTTGGTTGATGGGAACGTCTGATAAGCCGAATAAGCTGATCATCTCCTTCTAGGTTATTGACAATGGATCTGGAACATGCAAGGCTGGATGTAAGTGTTCAAACCCGTCGAAAATGCACGTAAACCCCAGCTGACTCAACTTTGGACAGTCGCAGGTACTTAGGCGTGAAGGTTCTCGAAAATATGACAAGCTTGCTGATCTGATCCAGGGGATGACATGCCCCACGTCGCGTTTTCGTGAGTATGCACGAGCTTCTRCTTYTGATRTTCAATCTGAGCCASTCTGTAGGTCGGTTGTCGGCCGTATACGCCACCAATTTGTCGGCATGTATCGAAACTATGTTGGGTATGTGAAGATTTCATCTACAATTYGACGCCAGCTCATCTCAGACCTCAAGTGACGAGGCTCAATCAAAGCGGGGTATCCTTTCTCTAAGGTACCCCATCGAGCACGGTGTTGTCACCAACTGGGGTGACATGGAGCAAATCTGGCGCCATGCCATWGAAAATGAACTACAGGTYGATGCTGAATCGTACCCCGTGCTGCTCACCGAAGCTCCGCTCAATCCGAAAGGCAACCGAGAGAAAATGGCTGAAGTCATGTTCGAAAGCCTCAAAGTCCCTGCTCTCTTCATCGCTAACCAAGCTACCCTYTCGTGTTATGCTTCTGGTCGYACAACRGGTATCGTKATTGAYTCCGGTGATGGGGTCACTCATACTGTACCCATCTACGACGGATACTCCATCTCACATGCCATCCTCCGTCTCGATCTTGCTGGGCGTGACTTGACGGATTTCCTGGTCCAAAAATTGGCGGACCGTGATTACCCATTCACGACGAGTGCCGATCGTGAAATCGTCAGAGATATCAAGGAGAAGCTTTGCTACGTCGCGCTCGATTTCGAGGAGGAACTCCAGACCGCTGCACAGACGTCTGCATTGGAGAAGAACTACGAACTTCCAGATGGACAGTTAATCACTCTCGGCAATGAGTTGTATGTACGCATCGTTCAAACTCAACCCACGGAGCACTTACCGACGGTAACATAGATTCCGTGCTCCCGAAGTTTTGTTCCAGCCATCCTTACTCGGCCTCAAGTCCCCTGGAATCCACGAAACTGTGTAAATCAGTTCCCTATCATCTGTTTGCTGTTTTCTCACCCTTCATAGATATAACTCCATTACCCAATGTGACGTCGACATCCACCCTGACCTTTATGGTGACATCGTCCTTGCTGGTGGCTCCACCGTAATCCCTGGAATCGCCAACCGTATATCGAAGGAAATGACCATGCTATCACCTGATGGGATCAGAGTCAAGATCATTGCGCCTCCTGAGCGAAAGTACTCTGTCTGGATCGGAGGCTCGATCTTAGCCTCTCTAACTTCTTTCCAAACCCTATGGTGCCCAAAAGAAGAATTCGAAGAATTCGGGCCTAGCATAGTCTATCGTCGTACGTATTTCAACTTCTGGCTTGCCAAGTTCCTTCTCATTGCCGACAATATCTTTAGAACGGCTTCTGTAATTGCCTAATACTGCAACATGCGCCATCTCTCCCAGTTTAATTCAGTTAGCTAGTAGTTCGCCAAACGCCAGTCCTCCTGTATAGCAAGAATACCCTGATATCACTTTAGAAAGCTCTTTCAACTTTATCAGACGTCCATCAACCTTACATTAGTCCGTCACGGGGGTGGCAGACCACAGTGCTCCCACCACAAATCCCAGCTTGTGGGTAGTCCTTGGCTTCGCTTGACCCGCAGCGGTCCCTGCACCGCCAACCCTCGTCCAATTCTGTAGCGATAGAAATTAGGCGAACGTTCCTTCCCATAATCCAGAACGATGTCGATGACCTGCAGCTCAGGGAGATGTGTAGTCGCGTGGAAATCGCCTTTGAGTGGGATGGAGAATTTGAAGCCTGTCTGTCGAGGTGACACATTGTATACGATAGATATATACAGAAGAGCGGGTCCCTGTATGAGTGATAGGAAAGAGCTTGTATTTTCAAACGAAGCGGGCTCGAATGGGGTTGAGTGGTGGTAGAAGATGATGAAAGTTGAACAAAAACAAACTCACGCGCTCGTATCGATGTTGCTCCTGAATCTCCAAGTATTTTACATTGGGGTATTGTTTCATTAGATGGGGAGCATCCTTCACCAAGCATGAGAGAGTCTTCATGGCCGGTGAGATGACTGCCGAGGGTTGAACACGGTCCTCAGAGTAGAAGGAGGAGATAATATTGAGGTGCTGGATGTCACGACCTTGAACGAAGGCGAGGGCCTCCTCCTCATCAGGCGTTACAAGTGAGCGTAGGTTGGGGAGAGAACCTGCTTTGAGCACGGGTAGTTCACGCCGAGGGAGATGGTTGAAGAAAGCAAGATGCTCAAGCAGGTCCTGAGATTCCAAAAACCGCCACATTTCAGACTGGTCGTCCCCATCACGGCACCAAACGAAGTGAGTGAGCATGGAGAATTGAGTGAGCGACTTGAAAACCCCAGCCTTGGGGTGGTCATCGCTGTAGTACGCAAAAAGGGCAAGACGGTGCAGGTTGACGAGAAACGGCGCTACGTGTGCCAATGTTTCATGAATAGGAGCTCGAAGTGTTTGTACCCGTCTAGCGAGGTGCGAATTCGCTGAAAGCCGTTGAAAAAGGGCTTCAGTGCGCCGTAGTTCGACAAGGGAGGGGAAATTGAAGATGCCTGACTCCGAATCGTAATTTAATTCGATGTTTTCATAGAGTAAAGCCTCGGATAGCTGGCTTAGCTGACGAGAAGTTACGATGAGCGTAAGCAGAGTTTTGGTGTCGCTGGCGAATCCAAGGATTTTGAGCCACAACTCGGGTGGCAGTCCTTGCATGGTGGTTGGAGGCACAAAGGGTCCGAGCGCTTAAGTACTAGTATCACACTTGCCACACACACCTCACATAATTCATAGCCAGAAACGGAGGAAAATTATGAAAAGGAAGGCTCAATCGGCCGTGCGAGACAGCGGGTATATGAGTCTATTTGCGAAATGCTGAACTTCAGCTGAACTTGGAGGTAACTTCGGTTTCTGGGGATCGTCGCCGGGTACGGGAAACCGGACGAAACGCGTCATACTATTCTCGTCCAAGACGATGTGACTGTTACCCAAGATTTCAGACGTACCGTAATTAACAATTGGCCTGATGGAAGGTAGTATTGATCATCATCCCGATCGGCGCGTCGACCCGCATGTGCGGATCAACTTGTTTACTCATCAAAATGGATATTCACAGCTGCTTCGATGTCCCATAACTGAACCATAGGTCTCGAGGCATAGATCCCATCATCTTCTTCGCCAGGTTCCTCCACGTCCCCCTCTTCATCGTCCTCGTCATCGGAGTCATCCTCCAGATTTGCAGTCGCCATTTTCATCCCATCTGGAGAAAACGCGAAGTCATCCATTGGCCCGCTTCTGTATTGATATACTCTCTCCCAAGTGTCACACCGCCATAGCTGAATCCCTTTACCACCCGTCGCCAGCACCTTGCCATCTGGTCTGAAGGCCACACACCTCGTATGAGGATCCCCTGTATTCATGGTCTGACCGGCCACGCCGAGGTCATCAACGCTGTATATTTTCAGATACCCATGAGTGTGTAGTGAGACGAGCCATTTTCCGTCTGCACTTGTCACGATGGCGCGCGGATAGCGAGAACCGATCAAAGTGACAGTTTCGTAGTTGGAATGGTCGAGAGTCGTGGCCAGGACGTCTTCCCTAGTCATGTACGCGATTTTAGAGTTATCAGCAAGGAATGTTATTGCGTTGTTCTCCGTGCTGACCCATCCTCCGATCCTGAATCGGTCAAACGCCTGCCATCCCCCTTCTTCATCTCTTCGCCACAAAACGACGGAGGTACCGCTTGAGATGGCCAGCATTTGGTTGTCGTTGGAGAAGCACATGGCTATCCCTCTCCCCCAGTTACCGTCATCATCGTCATCGTTCACGCTAGCGCCACGAGTTTCCTCTTCCCCCTCTGCCTCGTCTTCATCTGCATCCTCGTCGAACTCTTCCTGGTCATCATTCTCATCGTCCTGGTTGTCATTCTCATCGTCCTGGTTGTCATCACCATCGTCCTGGTTGCCATCGCTGTCGTCCTGGGTGTCATCGTCGCCGTCCTGGTCGTCGCTAATGTCACTTTTGGCGTCGTCATCGTACTCATTGTTGTCAGTGCCAAGCTCAGGCTCGTAGTCTTTCTCTTCTTCAGGACCTCGTTCGTCTTCATCAAGATCGTAGTCTCTCATCCCATCTTCAGCAGCTTGAGCACAACGGGGACTCAAGGTGGCACCAGCCAGAATCTCTGCAGATTCCCTCAGGTCGCGGTGGGTCTTCGTGTCGAAGATACGGATGCCAATTTTGTCTGGGTGATCAGGGTTTGTAGAGCGAGCAGTTGCGATCAACGAGGAATCCCTAGTGGCCCGAGCAATCTGTAGGTCCGGGTAAGCCATGTAGTCCCTGGGAGGTTGGCCTGAGCTAGTATCCCAGACGTCGATATGCGAGTTGCGATGAAGAATGAAGATTCGATGGGGGTCGTTTGACGAAAAACAAAAGGAATCGTCCATGCTGTCTTTCTTTACCAGATGCGAGTGGAGGCACGCTAGGTGTGAGAAGAGCGACAATCAATACTCTGACTGCGAACGAATGAAGATACGAGTACTTACGATTTCCAAATGATGTCAACAAGTTGTTCAGCGAAAGCTTGAATTCGTCACCAAATGGTTCGACCCATTCCTTGATTTGCGCGGTTGTGAATCGCCGCCTACGTCCCTGGGGGAGCGACCGCGCATGCGTGAGGAGTCGTAAGAGTGTTCGCCGGGATTCAATGTCTGAGCGATGCTTTTCGTGGGCGATATGAAGGGCGGTCAACATGCTATACGCAGCACGGGGGACTTCGGCAATGGAGCTTAAGCGTGCCGCTGAGAAAGAATCAAAATCGGTTCATAGAGTAGATGAAGGCAAATTAGGGACACACCATCATCTAGATACGACCTAAGCGTTAGAATGGCAGCAGTGAAAGTGTTAAAGTCAAGAGGGTCGTCGTCCTCTGGATCCCGCTCTCGCAAAAGCTCCCGGCAGATTCCATCCAAAGTCGAAACGGTGTGCATGACATTTTCGTACGGGTCCTTCTCAACAATAGGATGAGATGTGTAGTCTCGTAATAGATCCTTCCAATTAAGCCGAGCTGACAGTCGAGTTGAAGGAAGGATAGCTTCGGGAACATATGTCGTGGAAGTTGGTATAGTAGCGCTTGGAAAAGAACCAGGGATCAAAGAGGTGGGATCGTGGTAGAGCAGAGCGTGACTATCCGTATCGATGGAGCTTTTGTTTATGCCAGACTTGGAAGTGAACGCTCCTGTTCGCTCTAGATGGGTAAAGACAGATTGATGGATATATTGACCGGGATGGATAACGCGACGAGAAGCTAGGTGAGGCCTATGGGAGACGCTATTGAATCGGCAATGATACGCGCGTAAATCAGGACTAACCACCACGTCAAACTGTCCTGACTCTCGTACGAGAGAGAGGGGAAAGGGAGAAGCTCCAGGAGAAACCAGATACCCTTGAGTGATTCCTTGGGAGCAATCGTCGACCACTGCCCTTCATAAGGATTCATTCGAAGGCCTCTTGTCATCGCCTCGTAAGTCATCCACCGAAGAGCCGGTCCGAAGTTGGATAGGTTTTCATTGGATATGTTACCGCCGCCGCTGGAATGAATAACATGGGTTAAATGATGAAGATGCCACAAACGGAAGGGGCGTACATATCAGAATGAGAGCCTGCGAACCAAACTTCCTTAACGTCGCCTACGTCACCCTGGAGTGGGCCGAGGCCCCCATTTGCGTACTCGGGTTGAAATTTGGCTCGGAGCTCGTCCAGCGCAAGGGCGTGACGAAACGCACAGACATGACCCATACCGGAGACCGTCTCTGGCAGGGATTTTCCGCGAAGTATTCCGATTGAAGAGACTGTATCCCTTCAAAGTGAAATTCAAGTTGAGTGGGTGTAAGATGATCAGCGAAATTGAATTGCTTACCATGCACCAACGAAGTGGACTTTGACGTCTTTTCGACACAAGGTCGCTTTGAATTGTTGACAATGCTTATGCTCGGCCTCCAAGCTCGCTCCTGAGTTAGATTGGTTGGGCGAGCCTTCCTTCGTGGGATCACGCTTCGTGTTCTCAGTCACAGAGGAGTACAGCTCGTATGCACTGTTTGTCGCTCAGTAAATCTTGTCATTGAGACGGAGAGCAACTGACAAAGGAATTTGGTTCTTGTTGCCTTTGTGAAGAAGTCCGACCTATGGAAAAAATCATCAGTACACCACAGCAGAGGTCATCGTTATCTGCGGTATCTGACTTTGTGAATCATTCCGGCAACCACGCGAACTTGGTACGCCCCTCGGGAGAAGCCTAAAATCCGTCATCAGAAGAAGACTTTGGCGTATGGATACAGAAAGACCCGCCGAAAAGGAATATCCTATCTCCTGGTCTGTAGTTCTCTGAGAGCCACTCATACGCCGCGTGGATAATGCGTTCAAAGTTCCTAGATTAGAGAGGGTTAGCAATAGAGTCGTCGACGAGAGCCTGAGCGAACCAAGCAATTGCCATATCGATGCTATGATATACGACCTGCTTTAAGTATCCCAACGATTGGAAAGAAGGCTTTGCGTATGTCCCGATCCCGCTGTTATAGAACGCAAGCTGATCCTCTTCGTCTTTCACAAGCCGACTAAATAACTCAATGATATTGGTGCTCTGGTAGGACCACAAGTCAGAGCACACGAGCTACAGAGGGAGGGATGAAAGGAAGAGGGACGAACCTTAGCGCTGAACTGGTTCGCGGTGCCGTCGATGCAGACGACGAGATTTCTGGCAGTGTTGCTATGGGGGCATCGAGAATCGAAGGCGGGCTGACTTGAGGGAGTGTCCTTGGGCATCTCTGCTTGTTTAGGTGGACTGGGTTGGTGCAGGGGGCGGAGGTAATTTGAGGGAAGCCAACGCCGCATGTTCGTAATCCTATGGAGAGAAGAGAGAAGATACTAGAGTAGGGGAGGGGAGGAAGGCATTGACTAGGTGTGACTTTGGGGGAACCGGGTGGCTATTTAACTCCTTCGACGGCGGACATTGTGACGAGTCAAAGATATTTCCACCTAGGCAAGAACATCAGTACTAGACGTTAACGACGCCCACAGATGTGAGAATTATAGGCCGCACGTGTGAATCAGCCTGAACATGAGACAGCCCTACTGAGCTCTTGGGTCACTAGAAACGGGGATTGAATGTATGTGGCAGAAGCACAGTCGACGCCCACAGAAGCTATGCAACGCGGTATTAATTCGGCTAGCTAGGGCTGACGCTGGACACAGAACTCGAGGGTGGATTGACATGAGATAAATCCGGATACACAAGGCACCCCCACAACTTCTGGGGATAGGGTATGCGTTGATGTCTGTGGGTAGCGTGTGTTCATGATTCGATACGTTTGCATTGAGGATGCGTGATGGACGGGGCGAGAGGATAAAATAAGGCTAGGGTCATGGATCCTGATTAAGAATACAACTGCAAACATTATGCATCAACCACGCGAGGGCTTCCTAACTCGCGCGACCATGCTCATAATACTCCTGCTCACAGATTTCACTCGGAAAGCGTAGGCGAAGATGTACACCGCAACGGTCTGGACCGACATTAGTGATGCTGGGCACGAGGAAATGACGCAGAAACCCACGTTTATCACAATGAAGCCACAGAATATGCCCAGGTCCCTCCAACGATGACGGTAAAAGATGTTGAACGTCGGCCCGAGGAACTCGTCCGTTGTACGAGAAGGGCAAAACTGACAACCCGACGTAGCATCAGGGTTGTTCAAATAACCCCCTCGGTTGGATATGTAGTTTTCGAAGAAGCTGGAACAATTGGACCCAGAGGGTGGATTGACAGCAACGAGTTCTTTATCCGCGCAAACGATTTGCTGACGGCCGATAGCTAGCCAAAATTGTCTGTCAGCCCGAGGGGGAAATGACGGAGGAATGACGGACCTTGACCGAGCAAACCCTCGATCAGATACGTGTATGGGGAGACATGGTACATCCATTGCCACCAACCCAACTGTGAAAATGGCTGGACTACACCATTACTAAGAAAATAAATAACAGTCAAAAGTGTGTTCACCTTCAAAAGAAAAGAAAGACTCACAAAGTAAGGACAAACGAGAATAAGAAGTTGAACAGCAAGCCCGCTATAGCAGCTGTAGGCGCCATGCTAGCGATTGCAAGCGCAATCGTTGTGAAGTAGCACGGGAACAAAACACCAAACATCAGGTAAGAATAACCACCCCGATCACTGTCGAACCCAACTGTCCAGTACCAGCATAGGAAGAACAAGGTTGAGCCCAAAATATTCCATGGAATCTCGACCAAAAGCTGGGACGTCGCAAGGACCGACCAAGAGTAGGTGCGGCTTGCACTCTCACGGACCTCGAAAATATCGCGTGAAGCAATGAGAGGCACAAGCATTTGACCAGCAAGGGGTGAACTCTGAGGAAGAAAATGTCAGTATACAGATTTCTCTTACGCAGGAGCGCTACTGACAAGGATCGTAGCCATGAAAATAGCCTGTGATATCAAGTTATTTAGCATCAGGTCACACAAGGTAGGTGACGCAACTTACGAAGACTTTGTTTTGAGTATCCTGAATGGAGTCTCCGGCTTTGAAGAACGTGAATCCTAAAGTATCGGTACATCAGCTATGGTTCCCAACACAGAGAGAAAGGGACGTGCCGATGAAGAGCCCCCCGATGATGTTGAGGGTAAGCTTCGACATGAGATATGCCGGTGTACGCCAATAGCTAGCATACTGCCGGATAGTGACCTCCTTCAGTTGGTATCCCCAAGACGTAGCGAACTGGGAGTGAAGCTCTGCTTTTACCGGCGCATCTTTTCGTCCTTGTGCGTGAATACCGTCCAAGTCCTCAGAGAGTCTCTGAGAACCACCCGTTTTGATCCAAAGATCATGCCAATCCCGGTCTGCGACAGCGGTGGCACCGGCGCCAATGACATCAAGCATGTATTCGGCACTACGAAGGTTCAGCATCCGATACTGTCAAAAGATGTTGCGGGCTCACGGATTCTCCCCAGGTTGACATTTTCTCGCGCCATTTCCTTCGAAGTAGTCGAGCAAAGTCGTTGCATGATGACCGAGATCACCGAAGTAGACGGTTTGGCCACCTCGTTGAAGGAGTAACAGTCTATCGAAGACCTTGGTGTAACATTAAAACAGTGGTGAGGCATATGAGGTAAATCCACGTACCTGGAATAGTTCTGCAGAGGGCTGGACCAAAAGGTTAGCCACGCATCGTCCTGCGATGATTTCGAACGTACCTGATGGATTCTGAACGGAGTGTGAGCGATGAGTTGAATGGGGTGACGAAACTACCACTTACGTGCATAAAATAGCCTGGCCATTGTCCGCGAGATCACGGAGGAACGATACGATTGCCCAAGCGCTTTGGGAGTCCAGACCCGAAGTTGGCTCGTCGAGGAAAAGCAAAAGCCGCGGCTATGAAGTACGTTGTTCATAAACATGCTAGACGAAAGCGGTTTGATGACGGACCTTAGCTGCAAGCTCAACGCCAATGGTGGTTCGTTTCTTATGTTCGACGCCGAGAGTACCAACCATCGCGTCAGCATACTCTTCCAAGCCACACATCTTCAAGCATTTTTCGGCGCTAAAGAGAACCTTCAGCAAGGTCTGAGGAACCACGAAGAATGATATACATACTATGCATCCTTCTCCGCTGTAGGAACCGAAGCGGGCTGACGAAGTCTTGCCGAAAAAACCAACGACTCGCGGACCGTCATCGTCGGCTCATGTGTATCCATTTGCTGGCAGTAACCTGTTTGTGCCTGAAAATCACTGGGTAGGGTTTGGCCGTTGACAAAGCGCTCGCCGGTTACGACCCCAGTATCAACTCGAGAGGCAAGAACATTCAAGAGTGTGGTCTATTCAAAGGATGAGCTTCGAAGAAGTTCAAAGACTGTCCACACACCTTGCCAGCACCAGAAGCTCCCATCAAAGCGGTAAGCTTCCCCGGAGCGACAAAACCCGAAACATCATCGAGAAGCACCCTATGTTCATTGTGGCCAACAGGGATGGTGTACCGAATCTTCGACCATGAAAACACATCCGTCATCTTCGGTTGATTGGCTACAATGGCTTTTTGCTCTTCGAGACGCCGGTGGGCTTCAGAGTCTCCATTACTAGGATTTATGGCAGTCGAGTTCGATGCGACCAACTTCGGATCCTTTTCCTCGTCTTCTCCATTGGCATCATCGGCCTGTCGAGACGCTGCCTCGGAACCCCGTTTGAACAGAACAATATCGTTCCCAGCGCGCGAATTGGTCGTCTGGATCTCTGTGAAGAGCAAGAGGAGAAAGGTAAACCCAATTCCGAACGCGACTAAGATGCCGAAGTTCTGGTCGCGCAAGTTCTCAGCGACAATTACACGTAAAAGGGACATACGACATACCCTCCAAAGATGACTGTACGAATACCCGAAGCTTTGAGCGACGAACGCATTTCCGTCGACGGTCGACCGACCGGCAACACTGCCAACGGTAGTGCAAACTTGATTATCCAGAGATATACCATCGTATCCTGGACCTGAAGGAACCAAAGACGAGCATTGGCCATCCAGGGTATGAAACTCGTTGACCAAAACACCTTCGAAGGCATAACGAAGCGGCTAGTGCGCAAACATCAGCTCGCGGCCAGGACGCCAACGCGAATGAAGCTCACGTTGATATACGAGATCCATCTCAACGCGCCGATCATATCAGGGATAGGGATCTGGTACCCAGTATAGATGGAAACCGCAAGAACTAGAACACCAGCAACAGCTTGCGCAGGCGCCTGAGAGGGAAATATCGCAGCCAAGGCCCTGAAGAACGACTTCATCGTAAGGGCACCGGTGAAAACGAACAAGAAGAATATGCTGAAGAAGGAGAATCAGTGAGACGATGGATGTAACCAGAAACAAGGGAAGACTCACAAGAACTGGGATGCCGTTCTCTGCAACCCAATCACAAAGTAGAGGACGATACAATAAATGACGATCGTCACGAAAGACGAGGGGATATCCACCAACGTCATCGCAAGCGCCTCAATCATCGGATGGTACATCGCCGCTCTTTCATGCCTTCGGATAATCGGACGCTGACTGAACAGCGCAGGAATTTCCGACATCGAAAACAAAGCCGGTAAGAAGAGGGCACTGTCAATCCAAACTCAAGGTCAGAAAGAATTCTCAGACCTGACTAGTCTGAAATGAACTCACAAGAACATGATGCCACCTCTCGAGAAATACGCAGCGGTGGCATCATCGATATTCACAAAGACCGTCCCGATAATCACCGACTGAACGACAAATGTCCCTGTCGTCAAAACCTGCGTCAGCATGTCTCCCTGCACGATTTTCCCTCTCCTTCGCATCACAGCCCGGAGTTGCATCCAGGTACTAATCACATAAGGGGAACCTCTCCGAGCACACTTCGCATGCTCATCCAAGACGCTCTGCTTGAAAGCTTGGGTCTGCGGGTGCGCCTTGCCAGGAGGATGACCAACAGCAGCGTCAGTTGTCGCAGTGTGGGACGGACGGCGGGAAAATGTTCGTCCGAATCTCGTGCCGATCCAAGTAGATGCATTCATGGCGAAAGGATCGGGAGCAGCTAGCAACGGCGCAACTTGCACGCCAGGAGCAGCGCTCGTTGGTGCTGCGAGACCACCAACTAAGGCCCCAGTATTCTCGGGGCCTTGTCCAACCTTCTCCCCACTCCCCTCAAGCTCTCCCAATTCCGCCTCTCTATTCTTCGGGATCAGCCCACACTCCTTTCTAAACGCGTCCATGTCTTCTCGATTTCGACGGCAGATATCCGAAGCTTGATAATACGCCGCAAACTCGGCAGGCGTACGAGGAACTGGTGCTCGAATATCCCTTATAGCTCCCCTGAATGTCATATCAGGGTGCATTCGGGCAGCCTGAGGGACCTGAGAAGATTGGCTTCGTCGGGTTTCGATGATTTGAGGCGAACTTGGGCTAGGCAAGATGGCGGGTGATGCATTGGGGTTAACAACGGGGGACATAGCAGCGTCATCACTCCCATACCCTGGAGTCTCGGGAGCGGACATCTGCCCTTCGGTCTCAGGGACGGAGTTGTCTCTGAGTACTCTGGCTTGCTCGTCCGTAACACTGACTAGAAAATCGGGAACGCTCTGCCGGTTTCTAGCCTGCCAACCCATGTCTTCAAAGTATTTCTTTGCTTCGTTTCCTGGGCCAAAGTAAATCATCCGGCCTTCATAAATTAGGCAGACCTACAAATGGATGGATATGAGTAAGAGAGACTGAAGGCAGAGGACAGCTGGGTACGTACTTTGTCAAATAATTCGTACATTCCGTTACTCGCTTGATACAAACAGACCATGGTCGTACGTTGCAAATGAGACGTTGCGATGCGTAGCGCAGTCAGGAAAGACAACGCCGTGGACGAGTCCAAGCCTCGAGTGGAACTGGGACAAGACAGTGTAAGCGATAGCATTATAACGGATGAAAAGAAACCTACTTGTCCCATCCCCCAATGAGAGCCCGAGCAGCCATGGCCTCTGCGATGGAGACTCTCTTCTTCTCTCCGCCACTGACTCCTCTCAGCTTCTCATCGCCGACGACACTTCCTCGAACATGTCTCAACCCAAACAGGGTCAAAAAGAGGTCCGTCAAGTGCTTCTCGTATTCTTTCCTAGTGCTTCGCGAGTCCAGATCGTCCTTGCCATCAACGTCGCCGGGGTTCTTCGACACCCTAGCCGGCCTGGCAGGAGCTCGGCATCTTGCAGCAAACCGGACAGTTTCTTCAACACTGAGGGTGGGAAAATGAAGATCATCTTCCGGGATGTATTGGACATCTCCGCGAAAGCGATCACGAAGAAGCTCGGGCGTAAGCGAGGAGAACGCAATGTCCCCGGTAACAGCGCGGTAAGACTCCGTCTGGTTCGTCAACGCCTTGAGAAAAGTCGTGCATCCCGCTCCTGGTTGACCGAGGACGACTGCGCGAGAATTCGTATCAGCAAGGGTGCTATGTGAATGGAATAGAAACCTTACGGAGCATCTCTCCCGGTCTCACAACGCCTTCGAAGCCGCTCAAGATCTTTCGCAGAGGCGGGTGTCGTTTTGCTTGAATGGCGTGGAAAATGTCCACRGGGTTAAACAGAGAGGAGAGAGTTGGTTGCTGGCGTGCGGCAGCTGTCTGCCCGAGACCAACGACCTCCAAACCGTCGAACAAGACGCCTAAGGTACGAGGTTCGATTCCCGCTTCGTCACGCCTTCAGAGAAAATCAGCCGTTGACACACACACGATAAAGAGAACGAACTTACTTGTTGATATACGCACGGACTCGTTGCTCAAAATCGAACTGTTCACCATCGCCATCAGCGTCAGGGAGTGCTGCGACAGTGGTATCTTCTGATTCTTGTTCTGACGGCGTTGCTTCAGTCAATCTCGCGTCTCCATCTCCTTTGACACTAAGCGGTTTGTTGGCGACTCGATTACGGCTGTTTGGTGGTTCAGTACGCGCTCTGACAATGGGCGGGCGCGTCACAGGATGGTCAGTGTGCGTCAGGCTCCGTTGGAGTTCTTCAAAGCCATCGGGGTCGAAGTAATCGATGGCGGGGTTGTGCACATTGACCGGCGAGGTTACACCACGACACTCCATCGTTGGTGAATGAGGTGGTAAGGAAGGAACCGTCGAATCGACATTTTCTGGCCATGGGCTGCTTATGTACTATCCGCTGGGGCGATCGAGCGGAAACGAGCAAATCCGCCTTTTGAGCACAAGGTTCAGATTACATATCGAGCCAAGATTCAACTGGAAAATCAGAAAWACTCGGGTTCATGCACGGGTGCGAGGCTTGTGTAATTTGAAGAGAAGCAACTCTTCCTGGATCATGGTGTACTTATCCCCCGAGGTACKATAAATGAGGTGAGTGCAGGAGCATTTCTAACTCATGAATACTCACCATAGATTGTCAGCATTTTCGGAGCTGGGGATGATGAAGATTGGGAGCAAGGTAGAGGCTTAGAACTGAGAGAGACTGAGAGCCTTTCCTCATTTTCGACCCTTTTCTTACCGTGGGAATAAATATTCTCACAGTCAGAAACGTCCCTTGAACGTTGAACGTGAACGTTCACGAAGCCGAGAACCAGAAGGGTTTGATGATCATGAAGTCCCAATACCCTTGGCTCAAGTTCTCTCGCTTTCTCAAACTCAACTGGCGCGATTCAGCGGTGTGTACTTCGCAAGCATTCGTCTGGTCTATTTTTGATTCCGAAGTCTGAACGCCCCCCCCNAGAAAGCTGTAAAGCCCAGCTTCTACATTCCAGCTGAAATCCTGGAACAAATAGTCCGATACCTCGACGAAGATACTGATGTGGCGAACTTTCGAAACCTACGCGCGACCTCCCGCTGCCTGAAGGCCATTGCAGAACCATACCTTTATCGCACCGCACGGTTTCATCAAATGAATGACCTTTTGGACGGTGGTCGTACAGACATCTTCATGGAAAGCATCTCGAAAAACCATGCCTGCGCTGCCTACCTAAACACGCTGCAAGTTCCATTTCTCTGGAAATACGCGTCGACTCTCTCGCTTTTTGTCAATCTCCGTCGCTTGCAGTACTCAACTCTTGGTAATAGTGGTATCGACAGCCCGGCATCTTACCAATTACTCGCACCCATCACCAATCTTACCCACCTTTCCTGGTCGCGTCCAGTCGAAGACCTTGCTGCTTTCATCAACTTTTTGGAGTCGCAGCACTCACTTCAGCACCTCAGCCTCCTAGCACCCGATGTGGTTGGGATCAACGAACAGGAGCTTGCGTTAAACCCGAATTCTCTCATGTTACTGCAGTCTTTGACAACTACCGATGAGCTGGCGGTGTATTTTCTCCCTGGCAGGAATATACAACACCTCGAGCTCCAGCCTACCAATACTCAAGCATTTTCTCTCGACGCAAAATCGTTTAATAGCGTCAGGACATTGTCCTGTCCCCTCACCCACATATCTTGGGTTAATCACTTCCCTCGGGTTCAGTTCTTAGAGATTCCAGATGTGCGGATTACCGATATTTGTGCCCTGGCCCAATCTGACCAACTTTCTTCCTTTCAGTGTTCAGTTTCTATCGCCCAGACGCTAGTCCAGTTCCGCTCTTTGACGAACGACCAGCCGATATTTGTATCGCTGGTCACTTCGAGTCCCCTCTCATATGCTGAGACCCACCTTTTTCCCAAACTTGGCGACGCAGACGGCTACGGAATACAGTTTCCCCGACTGCGTACTCTCGATGCCGTATTTTACGACAGTTTCCGGTGGCAAACCCCACGGCCTTGCTTTCGTTTCTTCTTTGACCAGGGTTCATTGATACCTAGTGGTCCTCTTCGACTCGCTGATATTCCGGCACCCACTGTTTGGTCCCGATGGTGGGAATCGCGCGGTCTTGATGATGATTTACTCTTAGCTATTGGCGCACAGTAATGGTGAACGATCCCTTACCATAAGGACGAAATTGTCATACTACAATGTAACTAGAGTACGCTAAAAGCTTATTCGCTGCGGCACGATAGTTTCTCTACTTCTTAGTCTTCCTTTGGATCGGCAGGCTCAACCCAATCATGTGATCGACTCATTCCGTTTCTGAGCCACCACCTCAACTTTCAAGCTTCAAGGCTCGAGTACAACTGCTGTTGGTACCAGCCAACGCTGAAATCCATGACGAAAATCTGGGAGAAGGGCTTTTGGAAGAACTCTCGGTTTTCTGTTTTGAAACGACCAAAGGCCGCTACCACTGCAACAGTGCGATGTTCATCCAACTTTTATTTTGGTCAAATCGGAAGTCACGCTAACGTCTCATCGATCATCGTTTGCTCTCCAGGAATTTTCAAGGGCGGCACCCTCGCTGCCAAATGAACTCTGGGAACAAATCTTCGAATTCATCGGAGAAGATGCAGGAAGCTTTCACAGCCTGTGCTTGACCTCCCACCGTATGAATATCATCGCGGAGCCCTACCTCTATCACACTGTTCAACTCAACCAAACAGAAGACACCGACGACCATCGCACAGAAAGGCTCATTGAAAGTGTCTCCGAAAACTCTGCTCGTGCTGCCCACATACGGACACTGCGAGTGCCTTTTTTCTGGAGATTGGCCACTATTCTACCACTCTTCGTCAACCTTCGTTGCCTCCACTACTCAACTCTGCCCAATAGAGGTCTAGATGACCCCGCGTATTGCCCAGCACTTGCTTCCCTCACCAATCTCACCCACCTCAATTGGTGGCGTCCAGTTGAAGACCCCGAAGGGTTCGTCTACTTTTTGGAAGCGCAGCATTCGCTTCAACACCTTACTTTGGTGGCGTACGATGTGGTCGGAATCCACAAACGCAAGATACTCACCGTACCTTCCATCTCTCTCATGTCGCTCCAGTCTTTGACGACTCTTGACGAACTCGCGGTACCCTTCCTTGTTGGGAGGTCCATTCGACATCTCCAACTTTATGCTTACAACCCTGGTCTCTTTTATCTACGTGGAAAATCACTACCTAGCGTCAAGACGTTCTCCTGCCCCCTCTCAAATATATCCTGGGTTAACCACTTCCCCGAGCTCCAATTTTTAGAGATACGCGAGGTGCGCTACTCTTGTGACTGTTATAGCCACAGCCTAGTCTCATCTCCTTTACCACTTCTAGTTCCCGATGCAGGTTACGGATCTCGCTCGTCATCTCCATTCTATCACGAACAACCACCTTACCTTCGTGTCTTTGGTCACTTCAAATTCATACTTGGCATATCTGGAGACCCACCGATTTCCCAAACCCGTTGACGCCAATGCATACAAAATGATGTTTCCCCGAATTTCCAACCTTGATACAGTATTCTATGATACGTTACAGCCACAGCAGCCGGGACATTGCTATCGCTATCAATATAAACATGACTCGACGACGCCTATCAGCCCTCTACGGCTGGCAGACGTTCCTGCGCCGTCTTCTTGGAAATTCTGGTGGGAATCTCGCGGGGTTGATGATGACTTGGGGGCAGGCATTGGACCCACAGTCGTAGGATGAAATCGGTGGTTAGACATTTATTGACCGTGTGAACAGGTCAACCTATCGACTTCATCCATCAGCCTCTGGCAGCGAGAGTGATTGTCGCACCCACTCTTTGTTCTATGCCCTGCGTTGTCGCCGATCGCCATTCTACTCAGTGGAATGATGCGAGCCATCTGGTTGTCGGTATGGAGTTCCATCCCGTTCCAAGCGCGGGGATCGCGGAGCAGAGATTTCGGGGAGGGCTAGCCTTTCGTCTTGGAACTCTGCCTGTTCCCGTCGCCAACGAACACGAGCGTTCATCGTCACGAGGAAAGTATTCGAATAGAGCTTGGCGAGCACGAAGTCAGCTAATAGATAGCTCGGTTCGCCAGATTTGCGTTTCTTAGTGATGAGATTAGGAATGCGAATTCGGTCGGGGACATGGAGAGTTGGAATGACCTTACCGCGTAAATGGCGAACAAGACAAGTTGCGTAACGTTGCAAACGGTTATGAGTATCCCCGTTTCTATGACCACTGTCAAAAGCGGCGATTAACTTCAGGATGGTGAATTCGACGGAGAGCGTACGCCTGATGATATTTCTGATAAGAGAGTCCGTCGATGGCAAACCAGTGCGACGGCGAATCTGTGGGAAGGACGGTAAATATCCTAGGCGACTGCTGAGACATCCAACAAAATAGAGGCGACGTACAAGTGTAAAAGCAAGGCCACAGCTGACCAAGACATCCGCCATCGCAGAAGAAGCATGCCATACGAATGTCGGTATGATAAACCACAGGAAGGGGTCACCAGGAAGGTGGTCCGATCGGATACGCGAAACGACTGCGTTGATCAGAAGACCTCGAGGTACGACGATGCTTGTGATAAGTCCTGACGCTGGGAAGAAAGTTAAGACACAGAGATAGTCCACGCAACGGAAGTGGACCCACCGAAAGAAATGGCTACCAAGCCAAACACCAGGAATACCAGATGTCGAGACCCTTGAAGGGCGCGCAGTCTCCACGCGAGAGATGATGTCACCGGTGTTGAGAGTAGGACCTGAGAAAGAATGAGATTCGCAGGATGGCAATGGACAGATCATGGTGCCCACGAGGCTCAAGATCACGGACCGTAAGTAAAACTTCTGAAGGGAAATCGTTCTTATGAGGAAGGTATTCAGAAGCTTAAAGCTTGACGAAACAAAGGCGCACCGAACTTGAGACCTATGTCACAGAACAAGAGCATGTCAAAGGAGGCTTACAACATTGATGGGACACTGACCATCGACGGGAATCAAAACTTGAGCTGAAGATAGGGAGCCTATCGGGCGTTGAGCGACAAAAGCGTCCCAGACGAAACGTGTGTAGTATGGTGTCGAGATGATTTCAAGTATGAATATATAAATAACCTATGGCTTCTCAGAATAGAGTAGGTGTGCGGTGAGACAGGAAGACACAAATACCAGTAGGCGGATCCACATCTCGTCGCTAGTACCTGAGCTTTAGTCCCAGAGTCAACGCAAAGAAGACGACGTACCTCTTAAAAGTGCTCCGCTTGACGTGATAAAAGTAGAAAACAAACTATACACAGTGAAAACGTAATGAGACGCGGGAGTGTCCGGATGGAAGGGAGCAAATAACGCGACCTGGTTAAGGAGGACCTGCAATCATACCCAGCAATGGTTAGGATATCGAGATATGAGCTGTCGATGGTGGGCTTACACCATGAAGAAAAAGACCTAACATGAAGCCAATGGTGAAAGAAGGAGAGCTAGATATCTTTCAGAATCAATAGCCGGTTCCAGATCAGCTCAACACGTACATAAGAGCCCGAGGTTGCAGAATATAGAGGTGACGGAACATAGGCATGATTTGTGCTGAGTTGACGCAAAAGTAAAAGCAAAGGTGTTGGAAACGGTCCATGATATCTCAACTCTCTTATCCAGAGACGCTATTGTTTTGAATATCCTGAAACAACGTTACGACCAGTCGTCAAGACATATCGCGACTGCAACGGACTGATCAGCGCTCCCGAACCGGTTGCAAAGATTCACCGTCGCACCTGAGACACCTCGACAAGTGGGTGCGATACCTCCAAAAAGCGACACAGGACACCCCATGGGTAACTGGGTGGTAAACGTCGCCTTGATCAACTGGGAAGAAGAGTACAACAGTCACATCTAGAAAGTGTGAGGGCCGATTCGAAGGATTCCACGAATCGAGAGGGTTGAAGCCTCGGGGATAACCTCGAAGGGTATCATATATTAGCAGTGTGTCGCGGCTGAGGGAAGTCATGTTGATGAAGTATCATTCAGATTGATAGGCTCGGAACATAGCCTCGTTACCAGGCCACTATGAGGTTGTCGATATAAGGAAACCGTTCGGAACAGCGGAAGCAAAACGGTTTCAATCCGAGGGGGACCGTTTATTTTTAGCTCGACGCTTGAGCGCCTGCTGAGTCATGACTCATCACTAGCACTAGCGCCCGTAGTGGCTGTGGACCCGACCTGTTGCAGTCTCTGGTGCTGACCTCAGCTCGACATTTTGGCCACATTTTCCTCCCTTTCGCGATCACAAGTGTCAACCGCCACCCATTGAAGTCGCCACAGTCCACCCAACCCGTTCAAGGTTGATTCAAAGGTATTGAACGCAACCACTTTCTTCGTGGATGTCTGATCAATAAATCTGATCTTCCTTTACCTTGGACCCTGTCAAAAGTGTGATCGCCATCGATGACTTGGGCATATGCAGCACCTTGGCGCTAGGCTGGTGACCAGCCTGCCGATAAGGAAATCTTTTCGACACTGGGGTGGCGATTTGACCAGCCTACCTTGGCGCCCCCTCATATTCGCGATTCTCGATGGGAAGAGCCTGAGCCCGTGAAGCTGTGCCGGCTGAGGAACATCGCCGTATACTTGATTTTCAGGGACACTTTCTCGTGCTGTGACATCGTGCTGGTGCTTCTGTCATATGGCACTCTCCATAAAGGCGAGTGCAATACCAGAGTATGTCTCCTGGGTTCCTTCGTCTTTTCCTGCCAAGTAAGTGAAGACATGTCCTCATACTCCTGATGGTCGCTCACTATGACTCTCGCATAGATTATCGGAGCCATGGCCACCCAAATCACTGTGCGCATCTACCAGACCAACACAAACGCTTGGTTCAAAGTCGTCGAGACTTCGGTCCATCACGCCGGCATCTGGGAGTACAAAAACGGGGAATATGTTCTGACAATCGGATATGACACATCTGGTGCTATCAAAGTCGACGCTGGGGGCGAAGAAGCTGTATTCGTATTCGGTGCTCATGACGGGCGCGATCGTCCTTGGTGCGATGTCGTTACAGACTTGAAACCCGGGGAAACGGCATCAGCGATCAACAGAGAATATTACCCTGACACTGCGCCGAAGGGTTGCACAAATCGCTCGTATGCAAGGGAGAAGCATCAGACAAGGTCGAGCGTGACGAATAAGAAGAAGCGGAGGTTTGATGTTGAGTACAAAGTCGGAAGTGGGGTTATCGTACAGGCAGACATTGTCATCCACTAGCTGAGTATGTAGACCGATCTCTGTTTCGCACAGTCAGATGCGGGCCTCGGACTCTTTCTTAATCCCATTAACAGCTTTCACCGTCCCAAACCTAAACGTCCATCTCAGTCGTGAGGTAAGTGGTGCATAGGTGTCTAGCACCAGCTGAGAATTTATCAAACACCTTAGCATGGACGCACGCAATCTGCCAAACGAAATATTCTCAGCGATCTTACAGCTTGTCCCCGATCTGACAACGCTTCGAGCATTCTTACTCGCCTCGCACAGGTTCCGTGACCTGGCAGAACCGCTCTTGTACCGAAACGTCGTGCTAGGCGACCCCATCGAGGACGATCAGACTAATCGCGGTCCGCGCTTTGCCGATACGATAATGGATCAACCCCGGCTTGCATCGCAGGTTCAATCCTTGAGGGCTTTCAATGAGCAGCGCACCCGGGATTGCCTTGCATTCCTCTTGAACTTGCGTCGATTAGCGCTATATGAAAGCCCTGCGAGTCAACGTGGAGAAAGTCTTCTCCCCAAATCCCTGCGGCTCACTCATCTCATATGGTGCGAAATGACTATCCTTGATGCGCCGGCATTTGTTCGATTCTTAGAAGTACAGACATCGTTAGTCCACCTACACCTATCATGCTCCAAGTTCGACAAAGACGTGAAGATGCATCCACTACCCCCCGCTGCCTTGCCTTGCCTCAGTTCTCTTGTCTGCTTCCCCAAGACAGCGATTTCAATCCTCCCCGGACGCAACGTTAGAAATGTTGAACTGCTTCTAACGTCGTATAATTTTCCCCAGGACTCGTCACATTTCGATACAGTGACGACACTTTCATGTGACATCCTCAGTACTGCTTGCATTGATCACTTCCCGCAGACAAAGTACCTCGAAGTTATGGCGACCCATGTAACTACTCATTGCCGGATTTTATTCGATCTCATCATCTGACACACACATACCTAGGTTATGACCGGTGGATCGATTGAATCGATGCTCCCTCGGCTCCGTCGACGCGTCATGACCAATGTAGAGTACATATCCTGGGCAATGGACCTGCCCGAGTCACAGGCCGAGTTATCCTGCCAGCTGAAGGGTATTGGTGCACTGAAGCATCTACCGAAGCTACGCATCGTGGACTTTGTCATCCCAGGAGTGAATGATGGGCAGTTGGACTTCTTTCGGCATAGTCTTGGTGAGACAAGGAGTGTGACAAAGGTTAGGCGCGGACAAGGGACTTACACGGACTGGGATCCTTGGTGGAAACACTGTAACATTGGGCGGCCATGACGCAAGCAGACTCGGAACGTGGCCTTGCCCAATGACAATGCTTCATTCGCCCGGCGTCGAGATGCTAGCTTCAATAACATGGACATGATAGGATATTTAATTATGTTGTGATAGATTGCGAGTAGAAAGAACTGATGATAACTAACCTGGTAATAGCAAACGAGTAGGACTCATCGAACTGAATTAGGGGTGACACGATCACATGATGGGTTGAGTCAAACTGTGTCCCAATTAGGAAGGCAGTGTTCGATCACTCTTGCCTCCGAACGACCACGGTCTCTTTGTGGCACGTTCATCCATTGTCCGCCAGTTTAAGAACTTCAGAATTCGATCTCAACGCCGACCACAGGAAAAGACTCATGGCCGATGAAACCATTGAATACTTGGCTGGACCCTGCCCTGCCTCCGAGTTCTTCAAGGAATGTATTCCAGCAGCGAAGCAAGAAATGCCGAAATTCGATCGCAAGGACTACTTCAAGGACAAAACCTTGAAGAGCGAGGAGGACCTCTCGAAGCACCTTGTAAGTGGCGCTTCTCTATTTACTAACGGACGACGATAACCCAATCCCGGGCTTTCTCAGTGCAACCTCATCAACGGGACAAATGAAGATCACCCTCTGTTCGATGGCTGGAAGCTTGTCAATACGTCGAACCACAAGGATCGCACTTCGAAGGAATCAACCAGGGTCGACCTGTGTCTCGTTGAAACCGCCAAATTCGATCCTACAAACCGAAATAACAAATCAATCACGGATATGGAGCTTGAACTCAAATTCAAGAGGGCGGACGCCTTCAACGATATTCTCGGAACTCACCTGGACGCCAAGGTGGACTCTGCTCACCGGTTCGAAACGACCACAGGCGAGCTCACGCGTGGTCAGCTTGCGATGTACGCAAGCGAAATATGCTCCCGCCAACATCGCACACACCTGTACATGCTCAATCGTCGACCCTCTCTCCCCCTTCGGCCGTGGCACCCGCGGATACGCAGCGATTGAAGTCAAGGAGGGCCAGGAACCATCTAAGCCCATGTTTCTGAAAGAGCAATGGCGTGCAATAACTGTTACTCCAGAGGCGGAAACGCTCAAGACGCTCAAGAAGGCAGAGATCAAGCACGTCCCGACACTTGTGTGCGGAGGAGACTTCAGCGACCACAAGACGCTCACGGACCGAATCGCGAAGCGGGACTGGGGGTATAAAGGAGACAAGCTCGTCTCGAGGGTGCTTACACGGCTTGTTGTGGTTGAGCTTGGGAAGCCTCTCTCCTCCTTCTCCAGAACTAGAACGTTGGTGATGGCTGTCTGTCAAGCATTCCTAGGTAGCTGGAATTACCTTTCTTGAACCTATGCCAAGTACTCATCCTCTCTTAGCTCACAGGGATGTCTTCAAAACATGCGGTCTACTCCATCGCGATATAAGTTCGGGCAACATCCTCATCCTCCCAAATGGAAATGGACTCCTCATTGATTGGGATCTCGCGAAAGAAGTGGCTAAATTGGCGGCGCCTGGGTGCACTCCGGAACGCACGGTACGAACCTCTCGTTGCTTCTTTCTCTTTGTGACCTAAACAAGCAATGAATTAGGGCACTTGGGCTTTCATGTCGGTCAAGTTATCGAAGCAAACCGGCAAACTCCACACCGTTTATGATGACATTGAGTCCTTTTTCTGGGTGCTCATCCATCATGCCCTCCGGTACACACACCATAGCCACCGTGATGTTTGCAGCGTCATGAACAGACTGTTCAACGAGTGCTTCATACTTGAGAATAACATGACAGGCGGCACCAATAAATCCATGCTGGTCAACGCAGGGGATCTAGATGGGCATCCTTTTGTATTCTCTTGCCAAGCCCTAGATGATGTTCTCTTTGGTCTTCAGGGCGTTTTACGCCGATGGGCTCAAGAAGAAGCCAGGAAGGCAGCAAAGGCATCAAGAGAACGCGAGCGCGGTGTCGCCATTGACCCCTCTCACCCTGACTATGTACCACTCCCCGATGATGTAGCTTCCGACGACGAAGGTGAAAATAGCAAGGAAGACGAGGCGGCCTCGAATCTCGAGCCTGCCATCGATGCCAAACCACACAGCAAATTTATCAATGTGTTCGCATCCGCCATGCGGAGAGCGTGGCCCGATGACGATGCTGCCGTTGATTACCTCATGAAGCAAAAGAAGGAAGCTAAAAATTTCGTTCCGACTCACTCACTCACGATGACCTCCGCCGAAAGAGATTTGCTGATAGAACAGCTCAAGGCCCCGTCAAGAAACCAATTCTCTGCTCGCAAACGCTCAATCGAAGAAGTCGAGCCCACCGATTCAGCAGAGGAGGACGAGCGGGGATTCGAAGAGGGATCTCCTTCTAGGCCTGCAATGGGGTCGTCGAAGAGGTTGAAACTATCCCGCCATCGCCACTCATCTTTGGCGTAGCTACATGACATTACACATCCAGTGTTTCCAAAAAATACCTTCGAGGCCCTCGCGTTGACTATTCCCTTTCCTCAATTTGATCCATCTCGACCACTCAGTCGTCGTTTCGACCGATGTGAGTACTTGAGTTTTGTGTAGAGTGCAAAAGCCCGAACGTGATGATCAAGTGACTCACACCAACGCGACTGGCTGCCTGAGCGGACAAAACGAGATTTTCCGAGCCCTCCTACGAAACAAGGGTAACTCACTTCGCTTCCGCCATGTCTCTTGGTCTCCTATCCCTCCTTTCTTCATACTGCTCAGAGAGCTTCGTATCCCACGATCACTCCAGTACAAGATGCTTCGACTCTATAAATATCCGAGCAACTCTAAAATTTCTAGCTTCAAACCACCATCTTGATAACAGCTTTGTGAGTGCTTCGCAGATTTCCATCTTCAGCCGAGTGTTGAATAAACGAAATCCACTCTATAGAGTAGAAACACCTCTCAATGGAGTCCCGCAGCATCCCCAATGAAATATTGTACATAATTTTCCGACTCGTCCACGATACTGCGAGCCTTCAAGCACTTATGCTCACTTCACGCGGACTCTATGACCTGGCTGAACCATTACTGTACCGGAATATCGTGCTTTGCAGCGATCCCCACCAAGACAATCAGGCAACTCGGACACATGCATTTGCAGATACGATAGCAAATCATCCGCGCGTTGCACCGCAGGTTCAATCCTTGAGAACTCTTGGGACCCCAACTATCCGTGGCTGCCTAAAGTCCCTCGTGAACCTTCAACGCCTAGCACTATACGGGACTATGGGTGCCGGGGAGGTCGAGGAACCGTCGCTTGTTAGCTGGGAGCCCGCCTTCGTGTCCCTGCGACTCACGCATCTTATATGGTTCCGTATGCACGTCTACGACTGCGACATACCTGGCTTCGTTCGAGTTCTAGAGGCGCAGACGTCATTGATTCACCTCTACCTCTCCTCCTCCCACATCTCCCACTATCTCCTTATGCATCCACTGTCTCATGATGCGTTACCTCGTCTTACCTCGCTCATCACCTTCCCCGATGCTGCGGCCTCTATTCTCCCTGGACGTAACGTTGAGACCCTTGAACTACTTCCTAGTTGGCGCGTGGGATATTCGCCATATCTTCCCAACCCATATTTTCATACTGTGACGATGCTTTCATTCAATGTCTCCAACGTTCTGGCTCTCGCTCACTTTCCTCAGACAAAATACCTTCAAGTCAAAACATACCGCGGTGATGTAAGGCGTCGATGTTGCGTTGTGACTTTTACTCCCTAATTTGCCATTCCCTAGGCCCCTGAAGAATCAATTGCAACGACCCTTTCTCGCCTCCTGCCCTATGCCATGAACAACATCGAATACTTATCTTGTGTGCTCGATAATGGCACACAAAAGACTGCACTCTACCATCGACTCGAGGGGGTAGCTGCCCTGAAACACTTACCGAAGCTGCGAACCATTGACTTCGTCGTCTTCGATCCGATAGATCGGCGTCCAACGTTCTTTCGCCATACTCTTGATGAAGTCTCAAGTGGGCACGAGTTTGAGCGTGAGCAGTGTATATTCTCGGACTGGGACCCTTGGTGGACGTACTGTAATATCTGAGGGCTGATGGCGAGGTCGCGATCCATGTACCCAGTTGGAGTCGACTTAAAATTACATCGTGTGCGAACTGCTTAGGATGCTTGAGCTGAACAGAGTGACGAGGAAGCAAGAGACTCCATTGTCCTTCCGCCTGCTGGGCTCTTGTGAAGATAGGAGACGCTCCTTGATATTCCCTGTTCGAAACCGTGAACCCCTGATAATGCGTCAGTGGACTTCACCCTTCCCGACTACATGGATCGCAGACTCACGAAGATCCTCGTTTTCGGAAAGAAAACTATCCACAGCATGCTGAGCTTGACCTTCTACTCTACTCTAATGAACGTGTCTGATACCAACATCTGGCTATTGATCTGACAGGCGAAACGATTCATTGATCGTGAGAATATACTTTCTCACAGTCAATACGTTTTGTGATCCAAATAAGCGCCCTGAGCAAATGCCTTCTCCATCTTTTACTTTCCTTCCCCGCAGCGTTCGAAAACAGTCTGGGACGACTGCAACAACGACATCGCGTCCAAAAACTGTTGAAAAAGCTGGATCAAAGCTAGTGAATGCGAATCAGCCATCTTCGTCGACGCAGACATCTTCCTCATTGACTTTGACGGCGAAAGACGTCTGCCAATGGATCTACCTTTCCCTAACGGACCACGCAGTTCATACCGATATAAACCTGAGGAGCTACCTAAATAATAATGCTTGTAAGTGTGCTGACCCTCTTTCACGTTTGTGAATCAAATCGAACGTGCTTTCATTTCAGACGTACCTGTGAAGTTTCTCTTACGCCGTTCCCAGATTTTTNGGCCGTGAACACGACATTTTGAAAGTCTCAGAAGCCAGCATTGTCAAGGCTCTTCGCGAACATGCAAACAGCGTCGTTTCTATCCGTGTCTGCATCTCGGAACCAGGGAAATCCGTCTGGAACGCGTCATGGAAAGGAAAGGAACCGGAGTCAGATGTTATGGGTGGTTACGAGCTGAGCTGGACTTTGCCAAGGTCGCTGCTCGACTGCTCGAGGGAAGAGTGGCTCCGGAGGACTGTATATGTGGTAAGAATTGTTTACTTGACCCAAGGCTGCACAAAATTCTAATGATATCTGCGCTAAGGAAAGAATACCCAGTCATTGTAAAAGCGTACCCTCTGTGCTGCGCTTCATACTCTCCCTTTTGAGCCCGTCATCGGATACAAACTACCCAATGACTCGCGTTCAGTCAATAGCATTCCCACCTCATCACGCTGACCCGCCAGAAGCACCTAGTCCGACAAAATGCAAAGGGTTCGCATTTGTGGTTCTCACATCGACCTGCGATGTTGACACCTTGCTTGAACGTTGGCCGTGGAATCGCGATCGGGAGTCGCCGGAGACCGTGGATACCTTGGAGAAGGAAGCAAAGGACGCTGCTGCCTTTGGCTTCCGCGCCATCTCGAAGACAAGATGGGAGGAAATGAAGAATGAATACCTGGCCTATCGAGAAGAGTTGATCGAGCGTATGAACGATGAATCCATCGCTCAGCGCAAGGTGTATCGGGACTCTTCCGATACCCTTGCTGGACTTACCTCCGACGTTCTCAACGACGATCAGCTTCCCGAAACCCATTCCCCTTCGGCGCTTCCCTCAATCCACCCCTCTGACCCTTACCCGGCGAACTGCCTTGTCTTTGTCAAGAACATCCACCCGGGAACAAACAAGACTACGCTTCGAAATTTCTTCGCGCAGGCGTTCCAAGCCAAAGTAGGGGATGGAATTGACTATGTTGATTTTAACAAGGGAATGGACAGCGTAAGTGTCTCATAGCGTAGCATCGTATCTTGATTCCTCCATGCTCATTGGTCCGTCGGACAGTGCTACCTCCGTCTATCAAGCCCCCATCATACAAGCTTCCTCGCAACTTATTTTGCTGCACACGACCTGACCCAACAGGATGGCCTTGACGCCGCTGGTACGCCAGCAAATGGGAGCAAAGCCGTGCAAGTAGAACAGATCGAAGGAAAGCGGGAAGCCGTGTACTGGGAAAAGGTACCAGAGAAAGTGAGGCGAGGAGCTGTCGAGAGGGCCATCAAGATGGTTACGGAAGTGGGTTTGGGCATCACACAGGGCGCAGGCGATGATAACGGGAAACCTGCCGCGAAAAAAGAGACGCGAAGTGAGGCGAACACGAAAAAACGCAAAAGATGATATGATGCTGAAGTACTTTGTTGCTATCATGGAAGATGCATTGTTCGTCTAATTCTATCTACGAGGCTTTCCGTGATTGATGTCGGGCTCGCCCTTTTCGGCTTTCAAGATCATTGCCTATGTGGTCTCCAATGTGTCAGAATACTCGATATCTTCCTTGTTCCATGCGCGCATAGCATCCCCGTTGCGTATCACGACCACGATCAGCCTATGGGTGTGGATGAGACATTAGAGGAGATTTCCAGAGCACAGGACATACACATAGCCAATCCAAGCTAGTACGGCCGTGATAGCGTCTGTTGCAAGTTGACCGTACGTGTTGACCATCGGGAGGATGCTCGAGGTGAGAGCAGATAGAAAGACAGCCCGGAAGCCCCTAGAAACGCGTTCAGGGGAGGAAGGATCCCAAAGGCGCGAAACCGAAAACGCACACGCCCGCAGCCATGCCCTCCGCACTTCGAGAGTGTAGAATATCCACAAAGTATGCCGCCATAGGGCTCAGCACAAGATCAACCTAGCTCACTGGATTGAGTCAAAGAAGTCGATCCGTACGTTCAAGTACACACCCCAATGCCATTGATGAACAATGCCACTAGGCAAGTTCCAATACCAAGGGTGGGGTCGTCAATCCACTGCACTGCAGCCCCGACCATCAATAGGGATACTGGCACGCAAAATCCTGCACCGAAAAGGGTTGCTCGAAGTCGATCTTCGGGGTACCAAACACCATTACGCTTTGCTCGCCATTGGATGACTTTCTGGTCAGATATGTAGCCGGCGAGCGGGGCGCCTACTAATCATGACAAGGTGACTGGTTTTATCAGTGGTCGGATGGAATATGACGACTGGCTCACGCATGTTACCCAAGCCTGCGGGCATGAAGATGGCACCGATGACGGCTTCATTGGTAATCCCGTACCTGGCTCCCTGAAGTAAAGAAGCGGCCAATGATGTCAGATATGTTACATTAAGTATTAAAATCTGGGACTCACGATGGTATAAGCAATCGGGACCAGAAGGACTGGTAATCACATTGAGTACACAGAACTCGGGGCGTGGTAGAAGACCCACCGAAGTCTGCGAACAAGGAAGTTGTGCCCGCCAAAATCTACAGTCGAGTTAGTCATTGTGTAAACACGAGGCGCGGGTATGATTAATGATTTCTTACGACTAGAAGCAAATTCGGGCTTTTCAGAAGCCGAAGACATTGGAACGGGTTCAGCCAGACCCACTTCCAGGCATAACGCCGCTGAGAAGATTCCGTCGTGCCATTGGCTCCCTCTAAAGACTGATCCTTCTCAATACCAAGGGAGCCAGGATGACTGGTCTCCGGTAACCAAAGGAAAATCGCGAGGAATAACGCGAGGCCATAGAACAAGAAGCACCATTGAACAGTGCGCCAAGAAGCGTAATGAGCTGATATACCTATAAATCACGGTAAATCATCATGAAGCACCAGTGCATTTCGCTACTCACCGCCGGTCACAGGAGCGATTGCTGGACCAAGCAAACTTGCCTGCAAATCGCAAGTGAATGAGCCTGAACTTCAAGGGTCGAATGTCCGAGAGAAAACAAACGCTGAAAAAGATTCCCATAGCAAAACCTCTTTCCTCGAGCCTGTAGATGTCCCCAATAACCGCACCGCCCACTGACATGCCACTTGAGATGCCCAGAGTCTGAAAGAACCGCCAGAACATGAGCGTGTATATCTGAGTTGCGACAGCAATCTGATATGATCCTATACAGAAAAGGGGGAGGCCAATAAGGTATACTGGCCGTCGGCCATCTAAGTTGATCATGTAAGTGAAGGTCTCTGCGACCAACAAGCAAAATACGACGACGGACAGTAACCGGAGTAGGTAGCCATGGCCATACTTCCGAGCGCCGCACCGAGGATGGAAAGACTGATTGTCATGCTTGTTTCTGTAGCATCAGTCGAGGCTCAAAAGGCACATGGTGAGATCGAGACCGACCTGACCGCTTCCGGGGTGGTGTTCAGATCTCGAGCAATCTGTGGTATGGCAGGAACAAAAGTTCCGCTTGCAAACACTAACAAAATTTTCAGATCTTCGGAGGAAAAGGATGAATTCGGAAGCTTACAGGGAATCAAGCCACTTAGTGAAACGAGAACCAAGATGCCTCGTTTGCGCCATGGGCTGAAGCGAGAGTATATGAGAAGGTGGTCATCGAGGCTCTGCGGAACGTCAGATAGCAGAGGAGTTGTTTCCTCGGCCGTCATTGGGGTCTGGTCGAGCAGAGTTCAAGACACAGTCAAGGTATAAGTACTCGGTAGGTGACTCATATCAGGTGTGGGAGAAGAAGAGTTCCTCATGGCGTTATCGGGGTTGACTTCGAGTCCTTCCCTAGCAAACAGGAGCATAGTTAGGAGAATCCCTAAGAGATTTACATAGAGTTGTCGATCATCCCCATACTCAGCAGTTCCGCGACGGGAAGATGAATAAATTACAGAGAACTCTACGAGAGGACGGGTGTACATATTATGGGTACAAGGGGTAAAGTAGTAAGCAAGAAATGGTTTATTCGATGTATGCAATACTCAAGCGTTCAGCCACAGACCTGTCATGATAATCCCAAAGGTAGCGCATCCCAGCTGCAGTAAAGCCTTCATAGGCTCTGACTATGTAAACCCGTTCGCAGAATGAGTTCGTAAGTGCCTGTAGGTGGCGCGCCGATGCAGACCACGCCGAGACTCCGTTGGGTATTCACATCGTTGCGCACGGCGGGCACATTGGCTACAAGAAAGAAAGATCCGTCAGCATCAATCATCTCGAGCAGGCAGAATCTAATTACTTGCAAGTTGGATCTTCACTTCCCTCAGGTGGTCGACCACAAGCAATCTTGCGTTCCCGACAGAAGAGGCATGCAAGGATTTGTTTCTTGTCCGAGTTCTTCTTGACGTTACTCAGCCTTGGGAGTTTATACTCAAGTGGATCTTGTTGTATTTGTACACCCATAGCATGAGCCTGAAGCGTAGCAGCGTTCAGCGTCTCAGAGCCTTGGAACTCGTAAGAGGATGACGGGCTAACCCTGTGCGCGTAAGGTAAGGGGCTGAGTCGTCTTGGACGACTACGAGCGTCTTCAATCTCACGTTGGGAGATTATGGGATGGGAAGTACCAGCGAGATACGAGTTCGATAGCTGATCGACATGGTAAAACGTTTCGGAGACCTGGGGGGTGTTCACAGCTAGAGCGGAGTAACCGGAAGCAGCTCGAGGGATTGGTTGATGAAGGTACCCATCCGCCGGATGTGTCCGCCGTGTTTGAGGGTATCCTAGAGATGGGTCTGAACATTGCGGCTCTGCGATTAGGTAGCCTGGTTGCTCAGAAGGATCCACAGGGAAGGTCTGAAAGTGAGGTGTAAGGAAAGAATAGTAGTTCACGCAGCGATTGACGTACAGTAGTAGCTACGGAAGGGCCATCTATCGCCCGAATATCGGTGTAGGTTTGTGGGAATAGAGTCGGTGGCATAGTGTTCATCTGCAGTGGTCGGTATGTGTACGAGACATCCAAGAACGGCATATAGTTACCGCCGCAGTCATAGGTCCGCATGTTGGGAGAAGCCTTGTCACCCTAGAGGAAAGAAAGAGAAGGGGAACTGATCAGATTGGATAGGACTAATGAGAGCACGGAGCGCACGGTCGATGGATGGTAGGAGGAGGCCTCTGGAGTTTCTCCAAGGTCTAAGGGTCGCTGACCTGGAGGGTAGTTCGCTCGTTCATCTATCAGCGATCCTTGGGTTAATGTGGAAGATTGAGAGTTATTGTGGACTCTGGGATAATGATGGTGTTGGTTCGAATGGTAGGATGGAGGCAAAGGGGCGAAATTGGATGGCGATTGAGATCCATGGACGAGAAGATTATTACTACGGCTGGTTTCCAAGTCGGAGCCAGGTGCCGTCAAATTCGAGTTACGTCCGTCCAAGTGCCCGTCGCTGAGGCCCGAGGTCTGCGGCGTCGAAAATAACATCATGTTCGGCACAAGGTGGCTGTGACAAATGAAATGCGGCTACAGTTGACAAAGGTACACAATCTGTGGGTTAGCGGAGTGGAGAATGGCGAGTCGCTGAGCGGAGGGAGCAGCGAGTGGGCGAGAGAACAAACTAGCAGCTGGGTTACATACGTAGTAATATATTTATCGTACCTTGCAACCTGGCCTTGAGGCGAACAGAAGGATAATCCAAGTAATACGCCACGTGGGATCGCACAATTAAAACATAAAAATGTCGTGTATGTGCCAGCACAAGCCCTGAGCCTGTACTTTTGAGGAAAATTTAAATGGTCCACGATGATTCCTGGGGACTAGGGGGACAGCAATTTGGTTGACCGCCAAAGAAAACAAGATAGGACCTCACTTACAGGACTCCATCATCACAACCTGGGCTAGGTCGTGCTGCAGCGCATAGCTGTGTAATTAACGGGCGAGGCATGATGCACAGGCATCGTATCAAGCATTTTTACGCCCTCGGTCAAGTGCGTCCCGAAAAAGGAAAATTTGTATCAAGTTCGTGGAAAGGCGAAAGATCTGTGAACTGGAGAGAAACTCTGAGAAGATTGCCGGTGCTAATTGCGGATCTCCCTGAGGTGTTGCCTCAAAGTGGAGGGGNCCCTTTAGATCAACGGATGCTTCACACATTATGTCTCGGTTCCCCTTTGGGAAACAAAAGCAAGGAACCACCCTAGAGCGACGCATGCGAAGACCGGAATTAGTCTGATTGAGCTACGAAACACACAGCTATCAGCTACTGACCTACACGGACGGCGCGAGAGAAGGAGCCAATTTTGCAGGAACGATTGAAACACGATAACCTGATGAGGAGATCGATAAGGCTGAGAATCAGAGCACATCACGACATTGTCACTAAAAGTAGGGGAAAATACACACGAACGTCGTGATCAACCGCGGGCTGGAATCCGTTGCTCAGCGTAGGAGGAAGTAAGTCCCTAGTGAGTTGAGTAAATGTCTTTCATACTCCGCGGCCCGTGACTGCCACACAGTGCTGACAGGGTCTATTTGACTGGAAAAACGATGATACCGGAACAATTCAATTGCACCCGATGACATGCTGGTTGGAGAGACCTTTCCTCCCGTCGTGAAGTGTAGAAACGACCTATCAATAAGCGAGCTACATAGTTTCAGAATGTCAGCGTTGGCGAATAGTAATGAGCAGTCCAAGTGAGCATCGCGTTGTCAACGACACCTGAAAGTTCGGAAGTAGTGATTCGGTTCAAGGTTCATTGATATCAAGAAGCTAGCTATCAATGACATAGACTTAACGGGGGTTTGTGAATGATCGATATTGAGGGTCGAAATCTGAAGAAGTGAGATATATGAAGTCCGATGTGTTCTTAATCATAGCCGCCGGTCGAGAGAGATGGTGGTATAGCAGCTTTACCGTTCCCACAAGTGACGTTGATGTCATTGGATAACGTTAACTCCACCAGAGAGCCCTTGACGAAGACATCCCAGTCAAGGAAGCAGCTCGACTTGGAAGGCTTTCCATCAATCGTAACACTCTGCGCGAAAGGATCAATGGAAATGCGCGGGAAGACAACCAGTGAAACCGAATTACCTTGACAAAGACGGAGCCACCCGTCCCATCAATAGGATTCCCATTGAAGCCCTTCGACCTAATCTTCGTAGTGGTACGGAGTACCGGATTGAAAAAGGAAATCTGCTTGAAGAAAGGAGAAGACAGAAGGAACTGTTTTGTTGCTGGAAGGGGGTACAAGCCCGCCAAGTAGAAGCTGACATAGCTACCCATCGCGCCTAACCAATGCAGAACAATTATAACTGGCAGGCACGATGAAAGTGAAGGAATCCTTACCGGAATCTTTCAGGTCACACGCCGATGAGAAGCATTTGCTTAGTCAGGGGAGGTACAGCGGAGAGACGCGTAGCTTACCGTCATTCCCAGGAAGCCCATTCGTGGAAGTGTTGAAAAACTGCGCGATTACTTGCCGTGACCTTTGGGTGCTTAAACCAGGGCGGTTGGCGTAATGGTACATGAACGGCATTTGCTGTGAAGGTTCATCCGTAGACTCGAAATAATCCTGTCCAATCATTAAACTCGGGCCTTGTTAACGGGGTGTTTCCGCAAGCATACCTGATCGAAAATAAAATTGAGGCGTGAAATAAAATTGGGGATACCACCTTGCAATTCGATCAACTTGGCCGTATCTTGCGGGGCGTACTGACAGCAGTTGTGTCACACGAGGTCTAGATCTAGAGATACGAAAAGACATACTTGAGAATACTGAAAGGAAAGATGCGTTGTTGGTTAGTGCTATGGCGACACCATCAACTACTCACAATGATCGGAGAACCCTCGTAAAACCCATCCCTGTTCGCCGCGTTTAGGAAGCAAGTAGCCTGCGCGGGATCGTGGATACTGCAATGGCGGGGATCTGTAAAGTTGAAGGTACCATTGGCGAATCGAGGCTACGGCGCACAATTAGTCATGATCACAACAAGTCGGTAAGTAGACAAGCAGCCGTCAAGAATTGCCACTTACCTGCATCATTCCTACGACAGAAGCCGGTCCGTCGGGGACGGTGATGTTAGGATTCCACACGTTCGCGAAATTTCCAGCGCGTTGGGAATACTGAGGGTGAACATCGAGAACGCTCAACGATCGTAGGTGCGAGAAGCGAAAGCACTTCTTACCTTGCGGGCATCGCCCTTCTTCCCTAGTATTTTAGCTACTTGGGAAATGGTAAAATCGTTGAAGGCATGCTGTCGTTTGCCTCGTTAATCACAAACGAAGGGCTGAAGATGGGGGCTCTGACCTCCAAAGTGCGTGAAACTTGCTTGGAATTTGCGCCACCCAGGTCAAACATGTCATGAGGAATAAAGTCTGCGTTTTCGAAGGCGATCATCACACAAAACAACACATGTTGTGGAGTATAGATGGGGACGTCGGCGTCAGTGCGTGACTAGGGATGACAAGGGATTCCTTACTTAGGCGTTTCCACACATCAGCTTGTCTCCCTTGCAAATTCCAGTTCGGTGGCTGGAGTTCGGCATCGGCTAGCAGAGCCGTGTAGAGATCAGAGGCAGATACATTGAGAGCCGCAGCATGCTCGCTGAACCTGAGAAATCCCATATACGTGTCAATGCCGAGTATACACACAATCGGAGAAATGACCGACTTGACGAAAAACTCTCCAAGGATAGGATCGGCATCTGAGAGAAATACATCGATTGAATCAAGGTAATGGAGGTCGAGGGACACGAAAACTTACTGCTGCCTCCTTGGATAAAGTGCATGGCAGTCGCACCACGACATTCAGGCAACCATCCTTCAAATTGACACAGTCAAATTAAGCCCCAAAAGCCTAAGCCTCAGGTATTACCTTCGTGCCTTTGAATGTCAATCATACCACGCACGATGCGTGAAAACGTAACTGGGTCGTGAAGGGACATGAGTGGGTAAAGGGTTCTGTACGTATCCCACTGGTTTGCCGCATAAGGGACCAATCAAGCAGGAAGAGAAGGATACACCCACGTTGCAGTAAAAGGAGTCAAAGTAGGGCTCCGTAGAGTTCCACTTGGGGTTCTCCCCCGTGTCTGAGCACGAATGTCAACGCTATCACAGAAGAGGAATAAAGGTAACGCCATACAATCTGCGGGCGAGATATGCGTCCTGTAAAGCTATATAAAGACCGACGTTAGCACGAGGTTAGGGCACAAGAGGGGTGGCATGGTACTTACAGACGAGTAGAATAGCTCCACGGTTTCTCTTGGTACTCCATTGGTATCAACTTGAATTCTTCCTAAAACATCATTCCAAGCCTGACGAGCGTCGTTCTGGACGCGTCCAAAATTAAAGTCTGGAATTTCTTCCTCAGCGTTTGAGCAGGCCTGTTCAGCAGAGATAAGAGAGACTCCGACACGCGCGAGTATGACGGTGGGTTCGTTAGGAACGGGTTGGGCAAAAGTAAGAAGGGCGCCAAGTTGATCAACGAAACCTGAATTAGGGGAGAGGGGTAATCAGGAGTCAGGAACAGGTCAAGGGGAAGGAACGGCGGCAAAGGAACAGTGGCTTACTGGTATACAGTTGACGAACATCAACCATCCCTTGCACGGGGAAGTCAGCGAGCCATGCCCCAAATTCTAGCGGTTTCGAGAGCGTGAATCCCTGTCCCTTGAAGTCAACGCATGTGAAGGCACTATATCGACCTGGTCCGAAAGAGGCTGCAAATGAAGCACCGCCTAAGAAAGTAATTTAACAGTATCAGTATCATGCATATCATCCATAGTTTTGCGAAAATTGAGCTATCCAGACGGGTAAAGATGGTTGACGTGCTAAGTAATGTGGCTATGCCAACAATAAACGCGAATGAGGCATACACGCTTACCTTTGACACGGCCCGACTGAGGGTCGAGAACCATTGATGGATTAGTACTGCTACGTTGTCCATCATTGGTGATGTCGACGACCATACGCGGATGTGTGGAACTAGCCGGGAAGGTATATCGATGAAGAGCCGTCCGCCTGGTTGCCGTAAGCTCGACGCGGATATCCGTGCTCTGTTTCGTCGGAGCCGAATACGAGAATGACATGTTCTAGTCAATAAAGTGCAAGGATGTGACAGAAAGCGATGAGACATACAAGATTTGTTGCGAAATACCCCGGAGAGGCGAAGTCATCGGGGGAGCCTAGACGGACAGCCATGAAGCCTGGACTCAAGATATATGATGAGGCCTACCATCGGAGAGGATTTTTCTCGTCGTTTTTCGACCATTCAGAGAGGCAGGACATTTGTCGAACGAGGAGCATTCGGCGAAGGGCCAGAGCTTGAAGTTTGACAACGGTACTGCCTGGAATGTTCCAACAGAAAGAAGGTTTGTTCGATGATCAGTATAGGGAGGTGATGAATCAGTAATAAATCTACTCACACCGCCGGTGCCACTATCATGTAGTTGGGAAAACCCAGTCACATTAAACTGAGGGTCAGCGTCGTAACCTGCGTGCTAGAGGTGAAAGGCGTAAGTAACCATGATTCAGCGCTCAGCCGGCTTCAAACACGGAACAGACATTTCCCGGGGAGTCGGTGTCCATCCCCGTTTTAACCATTCCATGTGGAAGCGTGGCACCTATGGGATAAGATCGAGGATGAGTACATTCAATTTGTGGCACTGGCGTGGCAACGTGAACAAACCTGGAAAGACATGGCCACCTTTGGTGGTACCAATGAAGAGGTTGACGAAGCTGGACGGATCGGATATTGCTCTACCGGTCTGTTGAGATGGCTGTGCCCTCGCCGACTCGCTGTCCAAAGATAATCCATGAACATCATGAGAAACGAAGGAGATACAATGACATCGGTGCTCACACAGTACTCTGAGAGGAAGCCAAGGCACCTAGGAGCCCCAACCAAGCTCCCAACACTACGATTCGACTGAAACTGTTCGCCATCGAGGAGTTTGATGCCTTGGATTGGACGAACGCCAGACCTTCTTAAGAGCAGCCAGGGTGTTGGAAAGAACCGTACGGCGCGTGGACATCAACGCAAGAGCCACCATCTGCACCGGGCTTCGCGAAGCAGAGGGTTCGAATTTACCCAAGGTTCCTTGTAATTCGCTAACGTTCATTCTCATGGCTTTGAGCTGAGTTTGATCAGCTGAACAATATCGACCACGAGTGTGAAGCTCGCTGATTTCACTCGACGCGTCACAAGCTAGAAATCATTCATATCTGTTAACGATACCATTGGAGATACTCCGAAAAAATACGCACTCACGTCAACAGGAACATAAGACTCAAACAAGACGCGACTGAGTTGCGATTATGCTCAAGCAACGTTACCTAACAGCACACAGTAAAACGCTAGGTTCAAATGCAATGAAACAGCGTGCGCCACTGTAGCGGGAATCAAAGCTTGCGTCACTGATACAACGACAGTGGCCATATGACCAGGGCTGGAAGACAGATCGAGGTTCGACTTTCTCGCTTCTCCTAAAAAAACGTGTAAACCGTGAGAAAACCAATTCCCAGGATCAGAAAGGCGTGGTTCAATTTTCTGAACTTTACCAGAACCCTCCTCGGTGTCGAAGGTCCAATTTTCTAGAATCCAACATAAGCCTACGACAGCATCTCAAGAATTTCCTCGGAGGACGAGCTGGCTCTCCTCTGACTCTTCATGATACCACGCAACGGCCAGATCCCGAGATGGACGGCGCCCCTATTCCATATTCGCCTGAGGTCCTGACATCCGAGGATGCAATCGTCCATCTCGAGTACAATCCAGACGATGTGCCGCCAAAGCCTGATGGAAATTGGACGCGGTTCATTTGCATCAGCGACAACCACTCCCGGACATTTGCGGTTCCGCCAGGGGACGTGCTCCTTCACAGCGGAGACCTCACGCCCACTGGAAGAGTCGAACACTTCAAGCAAACGATGGACTGGATATGTGAGATGCCTCACGTATTTAAGATGTACGCGAATTCCTTACCGCCGGGCTGACCGAGATTGATGTTTTTTTGCTTAGAATCATTGCTGGAAACCACGATGTACCCCTCCATCAACCGTGGTATGAGTCTAACTATCAAAGGTGGCATCGGAACGCAAAGGAGGTGAGTCAAACTTTGGCTTTTTAAAGGGGGTTGACGGCAAGCTTGTGATGTCACTGACCTCAGGATCGACACAGCCGTTGGAAGATATCCAGGAAATCCTCAAGGGAGAGACCGCCAGGTCCAACGGAGTCATATATCTTCAAGACGAGAAGTTCGAGTTTAAGGTGAAGGAAGGAGGTCGAACATGGAGCGTCTATGGCTCGCCGGTACGTCTCTTCCTGATCTTGAAAGCTCGTGATCTGATGTCGGTCTTAGTGGTCCCCCGCATTCTTCAACTGGGCGTTCAACTATCCTGCCGAGGAAGCTGAGGGTAAGCTCAGATTTTCCTCGTTCTTTTCTGAGCTTGATGTTTTTGTCTCAGGTCTGATATCCAGAATCCCAAAAACCGACATCTTGTACGTTTGTCACTCCTATGTTTTTGTCCGCATGCTAATAACTTGGGCAGACTCACCCACGGACCACCTTACAAAGTCTTTGATCGCGTACGCGGAGGCCAAGACGTTGGCTGTCCGACCCTCGCGCAGTATCTTCCGAGTCTTCAGCCGCGCCTGCACGTCTTCGGGCACATCCACGAAGCCCACGGTGCAACAATAGTCGACTGGGACGTCACGCCAGATCTTTCAGGGATTGAAACGGCTGATAGCGATGTTGCGTCTGACATTACGATGCACTCGCGTGGGTCGGATGGAGAAGGCGACGAAGACCTTATAGAAGTTGACACCGACCGTGCAGCGGGATCCATTCAACCGTCGCCGTCACCGGAAAAGGAACCTTCAACGGGCCCACGAACGACGGTCTTCGCTAATGCTGCCAACTGGCCATCAGGTCCGCGCATGACTAGAGAGGGAGGCTTTAGGGTGCCTTTTGCTGGGCCAGGTTTCCAGCCAGTCATCGTCGACCTCCGTGATTGAAACGGGCTATGGATACATACATTCATACGAGAGTTCGAGCTTGATCGTATTTATACAGGTTACTATTCCTTTCCAGTATTTACCAGATCAGTTGACCACTGTGAAGCGTAGGCAATTAGTCATATACCGGATGAAGTGGGTAGACACTCACCCATCTATGAAGTACTCTCCGCCAGTCATGTAGCTAGCATATTCAGAGAGGAGAAGGATAGCTTGACCGGTCATTTCTTGAGGCTTTTGATGACAGTCAATGGCGAAAGTCAGTTTTCCAAAGTGATGGCGTACCTCGGCAAAGCGCTTGAGAGGAATGTTACTAGCTTGGTGTCCGCGAATGGCTCCGTCCATGTGGGACGTTTGGTCAGTGTTTACTGTCCACAGGGAGGGAAATTAATGTGATGGTATGAGCAGCGCGATGCACATACCGTAGCCAGGAGACAAGGCGTTGACTCTAATGCCGTATTGAGCCCACTCCGCTGCAAGTCCTTTGGTAAGGTTGGAGACCGCTGCTTTCGAGGAGTTATAGAAGACCTGTCAGGTAGAGCATTCAATCATGATTATAGCTAGAAACGCAGGGGATGGTCTTACCTGAGTCAAAGGAGCATTCGCGGCAGACTGGTTGATGATCTGAGAGCTCATAGAAGCGGTGATGACAATGGATCCCCCGTCATACTTCCTGTCTACCCAGAGTCTGCCGGAAACGCGTGTTAGAGATGTAGAATCATGGAAACAGCTACGTACTTGGCTGCTGCGCGTGCTGTGTTGAAGACACCGAACACATTGACATCATAGACTTTGCTGAAGTCGGCGTGGGTCAGTTCAAAAGCGGGCTTGACCACTGATACGCCGGCGTTCTGCACAGACTTGTATGAGTAAAAGCTAAATGGACGCGAGAAACGACGCGACATACCGCAATTAGACCAGTGATCGGTCCCATTTCACTGTCAATCTTCTTGAAAGTGCTGTTGACGAGGTCGGTGTCGGAAACATCACATTTATATGCCTAGCAGGATCCAACGTCAAACGAGGCTCGAGTTATACATGTATATGCGCTGACCTTGACATTCACATCGTATTCTGAGGCAACCTTGGCAGCGACAGAGTCCGCATCCGACGCGCTTCTGTTGGTACTCATGAGACCTCGCCCAAGTCGATTGAAGTTGGAGCTCACCGATAGATAATCGCGACATTCGCACCAGCCTTGGCCACGGCCTGAGTAAAGGCAAATCCAATTCCCCGGTTGCCACCAGTGACAACGATGCACTTCTCTGCATATGCTTATTGGCGTGATTGATTTACGACAGTAGCATTCGACTTACTGGAGAAGTTGATGGAGAACCCTTTAGAAGCCATTATGAGTATGTGTCGGTACGCAGAGGTGGTGGTAGGGGAGAAAGAGGCGGTCGTCCTATATTTAAGGATGGTACATCTGTTGATGACGTCATGGAATTTCAGCCTGCTTGAATAAGCCAGTCCCCCTCATTCCCCGCTTGAATCAAATATTCACCGAAGAAGGCCGTTCTTCCATACGAGCGGTCACTGGGCTTGGGCTCGCGTGCTCAAGAAGGAGGACCTCGACAGTCCAAGTACCAGATCAGTCGCCAAGAATGGAACAATCGTGCGATCTCGTGACAACAGGCGGCAACACGGGGATAGCATCCTTTCTGCTACTCAATGACGGAGAGGTACACTGTGTAGTATGGGTGAAGGCGGGGTGAAGGCGTGGTTTGCCCTGGGGTTGCGCGCGATTCTGAGAAACCCATAATCCAGGGATGGAAGGAATTCACGCAAGTCACATGGGTCTCGAAATCCTGAAATGACACAGGTAGGGCGATGTGGTCATGTTGAAGACTGGGTAGGAAAGCAATTTCACCGATTTCACCGTCGGGCCACGTATCAACAATCAATTAATCAAGCTTCAAGGATCAAAGTTCTCGTCTAAGAAAGCCCGAGCCCTAGTCTCGCCTTCTTCAAATCTAATCCAGGTTTCGATGCCTTCGTTAGGGCTCGGAGACCTGAAGAGGATATTCCTGACTCCGTAATTCCATGCTTTATCTCCATACCCACCATACCTACGAGCCAAAGGTTACCATCAGCGAACATAACCAACTTTGGAGGGGAGGGGAGGGACAGACCCGGAGTGCTTATCAAAGCAAAAGATAACACCCTTCTTCCTTTCGCGTGCACACCATTCGTTCCCGTGGTCATGACCGGAGATGATCACTTTCAGATTCTTCACATGACTATTCAAAGCGTCCCACCAAGGGGTATCCTTGTTCAAGTCCTCCGCAGACCCCGAAGCCTGGGTGGATCCTTGTCCAAGACTGTCGGCTACGGGCATTACTTTAAATAGCGGAAGAAAATGTGGAATATCGCGTACCGTTCAGGCCCTGGCTCACTGTTTGATTAAGCGTCTTCTGTACCGCTTGGATAGCATAAGGCGGGATGTGAACAAAGGCGATAGCGGATCTCAGGTGCCCAGGCCCCCAAGCTGCATCCATTAACCGCGTTTGCTCGGAGATGTAGGTCGCGACGGACGAATGAACCCAATCGGATACGGGATGGGAAGTATGGCCAGGAGAAAAGCCGCCTATGGTCGATCAGGGTAGTGACTCAAGACAATGTTCAAGTGAACCGACCTCGCGAGTCAAAAAACCAAAGCACCAGGGCAGGCGCTTCATCTAGAGGAGAACTTTGAGTTCAGGTTCGTGATCGTAGCGGTCGAGATACCTTCTTTGTTGCGATATATCTAAGAGGTTGTTTGAGTCAGACGAAGTTGGTGCCTGAGGTTGAGAGGAACTTACGGGGACCCAGTAATTTCCAGGACCTTCGGTGTCAGCGCCGCCAATGCCTGGAGGTGCAATCCGTGTGTAGCTTAGAGGCGCAACGCGCAATTCGCGCCGAATTTCGTCCAGATGCGTGATGTTCGCCTGATTGTCGTGGTTCTTTGCGCGAACATCAGTTTCGTCACTCAGTGTACAAAGCAAAGGGCAAACACGCACCCCGTGAGTTGACGAAAACGGAACTCTGGCCTCATTGAAAGGTGCCATAATTTCATCGACAAGAAGAGTAGAGTTGCCTCTGAAAGTGTCTGTCACCAGAACTGAGTGCTCGGGTAGATCTTGGCGGAAACCGAAACATACTTTCACCCGTGATCAAGTCACCATTGATGACTCTGCACTCAATATCGTGATCAGCAGTACGTAGAGCAGCCGTGGAAGCCACACGGCTTACGCATAGTCCATCCCCTCGTCTCCGAGAACCTTCCTCATCAAAACCAAGCTCTTCCTGTCTTGTTCAGGTCCCCAGTCGTCCCATGGGTTCTCACCAAAGTGCAGGTCAGAGAACACAGTGATCTTGAAGGTGCCATCATCTCTGAAGGTAAGACGGGGTTTGTTGGGATATGGGTCAAGAGATTGGAGGTATATCTGTTGAGCTATTGACAACGTCAATAACAACGCTGGCCCAGACCAGTTGTCCACAAAACCGTACGGGCAGCTTGAAAGGCTTGGACCACATATGCGAGGGCCGAGAGACCTAGTACAGTATAGATCATGGGCGCTGCAGAGGTGCTTTCAGGTTACAGAGATGAGAGAAGCCCCGAAAAGTCATATCGAGAGGCGAGAACGCACGTTCCTGGAAGGAGACAACGTTGAACATGGGGCAGACCCGTCGGTCCATGGGTCCGCTTCGTCACATGATGTTAAGTTACTAAAGGGGCCAGGGCTTCCAAGGTCGGTCCAAAAATCTTCTTACTAGCCTTCTCAGACTTTAAGCTGGTCTCACTTTCGACGTGCGAGCTCGAGGCCTCGATTAATCAGACCTTGCGCTGAACTAGAAGGCATTTGCTCAACGTTTTGACCAGGCTATCATTGAAGCTCAATATTCCCCTCTCAAACGAGGATGTCCCGATCTCCAGTATTCCCTCAAGATCTCGTTGACTCTATTATCGACAACCTTCGCGATGACATCCCTTCGCTCAGACAGTGCTCGCTGGTTTCTTCAGCTTGGAGGTCAACGGCTCAAAGGGAACTGCATCGCACAATAATTCTCAAAATTAGTCTTACCAAGTCCCAAGGGTCGCGGTTTTCTAATAGAATAAACCATCTACTAGGTCCTTCACTCCATCTCCTCCAACACGCGCGGACACTTGTAATCTGCTGGCGAGCGGATGTTGATCCCGAAGACTATCCACAAAAAACAAGGGAAGAGCCGTCTCTTATCACGTTCCTCAAGAAGCTCAACTCCCCGACGCTGCCCCAGCTCTCTTGTCTTGAACTCCGCAATATTATTTGGGGAAGTGTAAACAAAAACCTCAGATACGCATTTCTTCGCGCAATATCCTCAGAAGCCATCCACCAAGTTCGGCTTATTCACTGCGGCCTGCCTTCGAACCTCCCGTGGCTGCGGTTCGTTGGCCCCGAAACACGCAAAATCACGCTGTCTTGTCTGATCTTCCTCCCCGACGATGCAGTGTCCCTGGAAGATGCTAGGCAGTTGCCTCTCCATTCGGTCCCTAAATTGACCATCCTCAAGATGCAGGCTTTTTGGGGGCGTACCAGTGGTATGGTCAATTGGATTCTACGGCCGCCATCCCATGACACATCCTCCTTGACTGCCGACGATACGCCTGGACTGCGTAAACGCGCATCGCTCAAACATGTCACGACGCTCTCATTCACTGGCGACCGGGAATCTATTCCACTATTCGATGAGATTACCCAAGCCTGCCCAAGTCTAACGACGCTGAAGTTTAAGCCGTGGTTATTCAACTGTGAGATTTCCCCGCCAAGTATAACAGTATCTTCTCTCTCGGCTGACAATGGTCATACCATCAGCCACCACAAACGGTGGGACTGGCCCGTTGTTTCCCAACCTTGCACGCAGCGCATCGCTACAATCTTTGCACATTCATGGCCTCTGGACCGATTCCTTCCCGTGGTTGGCATCCTCCATCAAAACGCTAAGCACATGGTCTTCTCCTGAGAAAACAATCGCGATCAACATGAAAACTCAGCAAACTGTCACGACTCTCTCGACTGAGAACGCTCTACTCAAGCAAGTAAGGAACCTTGACGCTGTCATTATCGACGCGGTGCCTGGTGCACAAGTCAGCCTTACGCTTACGCTGGCGTCCATCACAGACGATTTCGAGCTTTTGAAAACGGCGTTCGGAAATGATCAGGCTCGTTTGAGCGCACTCAAAGTTCAAATCGTCGGCCCATAATCCATCTAGTCGTCACATTCGCTTTTCTCGAACCCGTATTTGCACAAGACTCACAACGATTTGTTCGAAGCGACTAGAGGTCACAGACAGAGGGGTGAATCAGATTGAAGAAACAAAACAGTCAACAAAAGGAATCTGAAGATATTTACAGGAAATACTAGGTAGTAATGTAGTGACATGTAACTACGCCAAAGATTTGTGGCGGTAGCGCGATAGTTTCAACCTCTTCGACGACCCCATTCCACGCCTAGAAGAAGATCCCACTTCGAATTCCTGCTCCTCCTGCTCTTCTGGATCGGCGGGCTCGACGTCTTCGATTGATCGTTTGCGGGCAGAAGATTGGCTTCCCGACGCGGCCTGGAGTTGTTGAATCAACGAATCTCGTTTGGCTGTGGTCATCACTCGTGAGTGAGCCGGAACGAAATTTTTAGCTTCCTTCTTTTGCTTCATGAGGTAATCAATGGCAGCATCGTCATCGGGCCATCCTCTCCGCATAGCGGACGAGAACACATTGATAAATTTGGCGTGTGGTTTGGTATCGATGGCAGGCTCGAAATTTGAGGCCACCTCGTCTTCATCTTCGTTTTCGCAGGCTTCACCATCGGGGGGNTGGTACATAGTCAGGGTGGGAGGGGTCGATAGCGACGCCGCATTTGCGTTCTTTTGATGCCTGTGCTACCTGCCTGGCAGCTTCTTCCTGAGCCCACTGGTGCAAGATCTTGCGAAGACCAGCGATAACGGCATCCAAATTGGGACAGGAAAAGATGAAAGGGAGTCCATTGAGATCACCGGCATTGACCAACATGTATTTGTTGGTTCCGCCTGTCATGGTATTCCCGCGTGTGACGAATTCGTTGAAGAGCTTGTCCATGATGTCGCACACATCAGAATGATTATGAGAAGAGTATCGGAGGGCATGGTATACGAGTACCCAGAAAAAGGACTCAATGTCATCGAAGACTGAGTGGAGGTTGTCTGGCTGCCTCGACAGGTTAACCGACATGAAAGCCCAAGTTCCCTGGCCGGTTTGTTAGACGATGCAAAGAAAACAAGGAAGAAAAGGAACGCACCGTGAGTTCCGGAGTGCGCCCAGGCGCCGCCAATTTAGCGACTTCTTTCGCGAGATCCCAATCAATGAGGAGTCCATTTCCATTTGGGAGGATGAGGATGTTGCCCGAACTTATATCGCGATGGAGTATACCGCATTTTTGGAAGACATCCCTGTGAGCTAAGAGAGGATGAGTACTTGGCATAGGCTCAAGAGAGGTAATTCCAGCTACCTAGGAATGCTTGATAGACAGCCATCACCAACGTTCTAGTTCTGGAGAAGGAGGAGAGAGGCTTCCCAAGCTCAACCACAACAAGCCGTGTAAGCACCCTCGAGACGAGCTTGTCTCCTTTATACCCCCNAGTCCCGCTTCGCGATTCGGCCCGTGAGCGTCTTGTGGTCGCTGAAGTCTCCGCCGCACACAAGTGTCGGGACGTGCTTGATCTCTGCCTTCTTGAGCGTCTTGAGCGTTTCCGCCTCTGGAGTAACAGTTATTGCACGCCATTGCTCTTTCAGAAACATGGGTCTTGATGGTTCCTGGCCCTCCTTGACTTCAATCGCTGCGTATCCGCGGGTGCCACGGCCGAAGGGGGAGAGAGGGTCGACGATTGCCCCCCAAACCAGGAAATTCCGTATCGCGACTTCGCCAGCTTCAACGTCCGCATCAGGATCCGGGACCTGGATCTTGAGAACATCCCGAGGCTTCGAAGGAGCCCAGTCCTTCAGGAGCTTTCTGGCGAGCTTGGCCTCCTCATCAGTGGCCAACGACACAGTCGGATCGTGACCACGTTCCACATCATTGAGTTGCGTATAACGCCACAAGAACGTGATGAGATTAGTGCAGTCTTCTCCGTACTTCAACCGCTCCGTGACAATCACACCAGAGCGATCCCAGCGCAGGATGCGGACAAAAGGATGGAAGAAATAGAGCATGTACAGGTGTGTGCGATGTTGGCGGGAGCATATTTCGCTTGCGTACATCGCAAGCTGACCACGCGTGAGCTCGCCTGTGGTCGTTTCAAACTGGTAGGCATGGTCGATATTGACGTTCGTGTGTTTTCCGAAAATATCGTTGAAGGCGTCTGCCCTCTTGAATTTTAGTTCGAGCTCCATATCGGTGATCGATTTGTTGTTTCGATTCGCAGGATCAAATTTGGCGGTTTCGACGAGGCACAGGTCGACTCTGGTTGATTCCTCCGAGGTGCGGTCCTTGTGGTTTGATGTATCGACAAGGGTCCAGCCATCGAACAGAGGGGGATCTCCATCGGTCCCGTTGATCAGGTTGCACTGAGAAGACGCGGATTAAAAACCACTGTCATCCTTTAGAAGAGCACAACCACTCACCAAGTGCTTCGATAGTTCCTTCTCGTTCTTCACGGTTTTGTCCTTGAAGTAGTTCTGATCGAATTTCGGCATTTCTTTCTTCGTTGCTGGAATACATTCCTCGAAGAACTCGGAGGCAGGGCACGGACCCGCCCAGTATCCAACGGTTTCATCGGCCATGAGTCTTTTCCTGTGGTCGGCGTTGAGATGTTCAGAGCGGCTAGCGTTTTTGTATTGGAGGGGGGTTCCAGTTGTTCCTCCACCGGTGACAGAGGTTAAATGTTTGTTGACGGGGGGAGGAGGTGAGTTGTTCTCTGGCGTAGAGGATCTTTCCTTCTCTGGGAAAGGGGAAGGGTTCTCTGACTTCGAAGAGTCTGACATGGTTGGACGATGATGAATAGATGTGAAGGGAGAGGATAAGGGATGAGAGATGAACACACCGTGTTTTAATTATAGCAATGGGCCACAGTCGGGGTTTGATGCAAAAAGGGTCGAATTCTGAAGTTCCTAAAACGGCGGACAATGGATGAGCTTGCCACAAAGAGATCGTGGTCGTAGTTCGGAGTCAAGGGTGATCGAACACTGCCTTCCTAATTTGGACACGGTTTGACTCGAGCAATCATGTGATCGCGTCACCCCTAGCCCTCGTTATCTCCACATTGAATCCATGGCAGCCTGGTCTACTACCCTCTCATGCCCATGATCCCAACATCATCCCGAAGCTGAAGCATCACGACGCACGGTCGAACCTGAAGACCATGGCCCAATGTTCCGATGGATATTCGGATTGGGCTGGGCCATATTCCGTGTCTGTCTCTGAGATGTGCTTTCTGCGAAACGACGAGCTATCTACATATAAATATGGTCCGCGGCAGCCGCTCGCGCTTTAATGAACACATCCACCAGCCTAATCTGCTTCGCATGCGGGTATCTTTCTCCTTTCTGGTGCTTGCCTCCATATCATTCCATAAGGCCCTTGCCTTAGAACGAGCGGCTTGAATTGAGTTTAATCTTGCTGAACTCGAGAAGGGTGATCCTACGTGTCGAAAGAAAGAGTGTATTGAAAATCAAAACAATTTGGGGATGCACTCACAGTCGTGCTTCTTAAAGCCCCAGAAGAAGGCGAGGATGTCTGGCTCGAGACGATCCTGGCTGCGGACGCGTCTCATCAGCTTGCAATGCGCTCCCAGTCATTTGTGGCACCCTCCTCAATTGAATGCCGCTGTACATACACTGTCTCGATCCTCTCGTGTTCCTTTACTACTTGGCCTAGTGTACGAAGTTTGCCGCTAGCCACTATACATCAGTTCCTTCTCAATTTCTATGAATTCAACTCCAGGGTGAAGTCCACTTCTACGGCGGTGGTATTCCACAGAACTCCCACCACATCCGCCAATCTCCCCGGCGATGCGGATCACGTTCTATAATCTGAGGCTGCGCTAATCCACACTGATCGCTTGAGAGTTGATACCGAAGGAACTCGAACTCCGTCGGGGCCCATTCAAAAACAATGTCGACCGTCTTCAACTTGGGCAGTTGCCTGAGCGGGTCAACCAGATCTTCGGAGGGCCGAAGCTCCCCTCGCTCGCCGAAGTATTCCGCTTCAAACACGAAGGATATGTATTCAACATTCGGCCATCTTAACTTGCAGTACTTTGCAGGCTTGAACTTTTCCATTGTTTCTTCCAAGGTCAGGTCATTCTATAACGAAGATGAGGAGGGAAGCTATGATTCCAGGGGGAAGAGAGCTCACGCCGATGACTTGTATGTATTTTGCATTGGGAAGAAACTGGAAGGACGATATGTCATAGATAGGGAAGGAAAGCGTCTTTGCAGTGGAAAAGGTGGAGGCTTTGCTTGCGAATGTCTTCCAATCTTGGACCATCAATGACAGGTGCTGCACCGCACGTCCAGGTAGGAATAAAAGAGCTGTTTCGGCATATGCTTCCAGTGATTGTAAGTGTGGTAAAGCGTTTGGAGATAGGGTGGGCATCGGGCGTGGCCCGTATTTTGGAGTGAGCGACATATCGATGGCTTCGAGATGCTCTAAGAGTGGCTGAGCCTCTAGAAACCGAAAGAACTCTGTCACTTCTCCTACAGAAACCGACCACTTGAGGTGGGTTAAGTTGGTTTTCCCCAAGAGTTTAAAGACCGTCTCGGGGCTTGGCCCTGTACATGTCGGGGTAGTGTATGCCAGGCGGCGTAGATTCACGAAAGACGGGAAGATGCGGTGGATTTCGCCCGTAGACGGCACCCAAAGTGAATGGACGTAGCGTGTCAAACGATGATTTTTGGGGATGGTGCTTTGGAAATTCTCCAGCTGTGCATGGGTATGCAATTCAACGGCTCTGTATAACCAAGGTTCCACAAGGGATCGGAGACGATGGTTGCACAGAAATAGGTCCCGAAGACTGGGGGTATCGTCAGCGAGGTGTAGGATTATAATCGGGAATATGTCGACAGGAAGGGTTGGATTAGACATTGAATTTGGATGAGAGATGTGGGGGAGATGTACGCACGACTCGGAACTTTTTACATAAACTTCTCAACCGTGAAGGAATCCACGTGGAGAAGTGGGGGAGGCGACCTTGCGGGCGACAATCAATGTCATCGAGGGCGCAGCGACGTAGGACATGGGAGGAGGTGAAGAATTTAGTGACTATCCGAGGATCAACGCAAGACTCGGAATAGCCTATAAGAATGAACACTGGTAAGTAGTCAGTAGTCAGGCCTTATTCCCATTGTCGTCGATGTGAGCGGTCTCAAGCAGCTGAACGTTGACTGTGAGCGGTTTTCAACTTCCAACGTTCAAAAAAGCAACGTACATGACTTGGGGAGATCGTTGGATCCTGGTTGCAACCGAACCCTGTGGCACGTCGGGGGCCCCTAGAGTAATAGGGGCCGTCGAAACGGGGACATGTTGTCCCAGCGTCGTTGCATCCAGCGCCCAGAACACATTTTTGCAACTCTGTCCGCAGTAGCAGCGACGACAACAGATGGTACACCTGATATGAAACACTCTCTTAATAACTCCGAGCCAAGTTCCCAAGCACTTAACACGAACGCACAGCAATCTTGGCAGAGTCATCGTTGAGACATGGATGGAGGAAAGATGGGCACGGCGAGCGACGGTGAGCAGCTTTTATGACTGTGTGACTCCGAGACTGAGCAGGTTCAAAGCCGTTTTCACCCGCAGGCGCACACTGAAGCGAGCGGCGAACTTGTCCTCGGTCAATGAAGAGCTCGTCGAGCACGCAGTATCGAATTCACCTACGAAACGCGACCATCCCCACAAACATGGCCAAAAGCCGTCAGACGAGACAGAGAACTCTGATGGTGTAGCTGACACGACACTTGAGCGCCCTGACCCCGGCAGAGCGACGCTGGCGACGAGGAAACGAGGAGAAAAGTTGGGCGCGTCAATAAAGAGAAAGTTTAAAGAGCTGATACGCAGTTCTGGCTCTGGAGGAGCAAATGCCGCGTCAACGGCGTCTTCGGAGGCGAGCAGGGGAAAGAGTTTGGACATCGTCACGAACGGCGCCCACAACTTGAATGTCAAGCGCGGCCATTCCCATTCGTTTTCAGCCGACTTGAGCTCCACCACAGCGGCCAGGCTCGACGAGAAACCTACGCTCGTACACTCTCAAACAGTCCCAGAGGAACAGACAAAGCGCTATTCCGTCCCAACGGCCTTTGCGATGAAGCCAATGCCTTCGATATCCGAAACTTTGTCCAGGAACGCGGATACGAGCCCGACATTGGCCCCGTTGGCGTTGGATGCAGCTTCGCTGAACAACTTCACAGAGCACGACGAACAAACGCTGGACTATGCTTCTCATCACACAACTTCGCCGGTCAACACGTCCTTTTTGCTGGCACCGCCAACGGAAACTCAGGTACCCAGCAGTGCAACCACCCTCGACGAAGCTGATCTTCCTCAAGATGAAGTTACCGACCAGCTCATGGCAGAGGCCGCTGTACCTCCCGTCCTTCAACGTGGTCTTCTCTTGACCAAGTTGAGCGAGAAACGTGCCTTCGACCTTCCCATTTCACTTACGCCTTCGAACTCGAACTCGAGCGAGTTAAATTCCCTCAACATCGGAAAGAACATCAGCATTGGATCTGGGAACGCTCTTGGAGGCCGCAGGCTAAAGCGCGTCGTCGTAAGAGTCGATCCAGACCAAGGTCATATCATCTATGAAAGTGGTGTTGACTGGGTAGAGGGAAGAGACGGAAATGGTGCTGCCGACGGGGACAATGCCACCCCGATCCTGATGGGCCCAGCGGCCAAAGGCGCACGCGTCATTCCCATCGAATGCATCCGTGAAATTCGAATGGGTGCGGACGCCGTAGCCAGTCTGCTCAAGCCAGGTTCTAAGGACGCTATGCCCGATTTTACAACACCTCTGACGGCTTCGTTTCCTTTTATCGCCGCTCATTCATCTGGCCATCAACACCATTCGTCTTCTCCGAAACTCAATTCTTCTCCATCACTACCAACACAGTCGTATCTGCCGCAAACTCCTCCTAAGACACCCGCGTCTCTGCCAGCCTCTGCAACAGGCGCTTTGGCTTCACGTTTACTCACAATCATATACACCGTGCCCCACAAGAACCAACCACAATACAAGTCTCTACACCTTGTCTTCCCTGTGACAGATCAAGCCGACATACCCGCCTCGTTCACTCCTTCGCCTCGACCGTTGCCACTTCCACTTCAAGCGAGTTCAGAGCCCAGTCCCACATCCATGTGTCAGCTGTTTTGCGATACACTCAGAAAGCTTCGGGCTGTTCGTTTGGAGCTGATGAACGGGCTAGGGAATGTCGCCGTTCGAGAGGCTATGTGGGAGAGGATATTGTGGAAAGAGGGGGATGTGAGTACGATGGGCCAGGCTGAGAGGACGAACTCGAAAGATAACGTCAGAGGCGATGGCAAGTTGGAATGGAGCGAAGTCGAGGCGTTATGTAGGAAACTGAACGTGAGCTTAGGGAAGGAGGAACTTAAGGCCTTGTTCAAGGTTCGTGCGCATTCTTCCTGCTGTCCCTCACTATCTTCGAGATCTGACCTTGATTTTGTATTTTACCCGCAGCAATCTGATGTCACGCAGTCGTCTTACTTAACTTTTGATCAGTTCCGCAAGTTTCTGAAGATGTTGAAGAAGAGACCTGAAGTCAAACGTTTGTATAAGCAGATCATTGCTGAGACGCGCAAAGGCAAACATTTACCGGGCTGTCCCTTGACTGTGGGTTCCGACAATGAAACCAGTCCGGTGCACCGTCGTGGCATGGGTCATCCGAAACAGATATCTGTACATCATCCGCACCCTACCTATACGCCTCTGAATACCAACCACCACAAATCTTCCAGTCACGATCATACTTCAAATCATTCCAATAGTTCCGATGGCCTGACCGTTCTCCCCCTACAACGCTCGCTATCAGCCTCACACACGCGACCCCGCCCCATTCCACACAAACAGGACACTGGAAAACTTCATCGTGCCCTCTCAGTCTCTGCGGCCTCTCACCATTCAAACGCGGTGGACGTTGACAACGTCTTTGACTTCTGCGCTTTTCGTCATTTCATGAAGGATATCCAAAAGTCACCCCTTGGAGACAAGGACCTCAGGGACCTTTTCGAGCGGTATTTGGGTGTTGGGCATCACAAACTCGGCGATGACGCAACCGCTGCAGCCACTCCTTACGGTGACCCAGCCAGTCCTTCTCCCTCAGAAGGAGTCAATGGTGGCAAGGGTGATATCTCTTCGATGTCATTAGCAGCTTTCGCCGCGTTTTTGCTGTCACCTGCAAACGCGGCGCTATTTGATCAACTTCCTGGATACATTCGTGCTGCTTCCCTTTCCACATCCCATTCCCCTGTTACCAGTAGCTCTTGTTCAGACCCAACGGATTGCTCACCGATCTACCAGGATATGACACGTCCTTTGCCGGAATATTTCATCTCTTCATCTCATAATACGTATCTCGTTGGGCATCAGTTGGTTGGGACAAGTACAACTGAGGGTTATGTCCGCGCCCTCCTGGCGGGATGTCGTAGCGTCGAAGGTTGGCCTCACCTTTCTCTTCTTCAGGAACTCGTCTTTGCTCACTCTGCCTCATCTTGTCCATCTAGTCGACATTTTCGATGGTGATGTCGAGCCAATGATCTTCCATGGGAAGACCTTGACCTCGAAGGTATCCCTCCGAGCTGTTTGTCGTTCAATAGCCAAGTACGGATTCGTCGCCTCGCCTTATCCGATCATCATTTCGGCTGAGATGCACCTGACGACGATTGAGCAACAAGATATGATGGCTCAGATCATGCTTGAAGAATTCGGGGACAGTTTAATCAAGATGCCAGCGGATGGACCACCAGTATTGGAACATCTCCCTAGCCCGGAGGATTTGAGGGGGAAGGTTCTGCTTAARGTGCGATCTTTTTTGTCTTCAATTATGGGCAGGCGTTTATATGTTCATTCAAGACGAAGAATCTTGATTTGGTCACTTCGCAGAAGGCTAAACGTGGCGGGGATTCCCTGGATATGGATGTTTCGAATTCATCTCTGAGCGCTTCGGAGACGGACGCATTCCTGAGCGACGCAGCATCCCAGCCGAAGAAGCGACGCCCCTCTGCCAGTGATAAGAGTGGGTTTCCTCCCATGAAGAAGTCTATATGTTTTGTTGACTTATGCTTGTTCATCTACTTTTGTAGCCCTCGGATCTGAACTGCAGCGCGCGCGCAGTACGGTTCTCAAACGCGTTCAAAGTTCAAGCCGGAGGCGATCTTCCCCACCTCCGAAAGTCGCCCCGATGSTTCGGTCCGTGCCTTCAACCACCTCAACCACCTCAACCACCATGCCTCTTACTCCTACGAAATCCGAGAAACCCAAACAACGCAAGATGTCCATGGCACTGGCCGCATTGTTGGTCTATACCATTGGAGTCAAGTGCCGAGGTCTCAATAAGAAGGAACAGTATGCTGTTGAGCATATGTTCTCTCTGTCTGAGAACACAATCAACAAGATGCTCCGGGAGGTTACGTACGGGTATGACGAAGATCACCAAGAATCTGCTGGCATGCATGGTAGAGAAGGAGTTGGGAAAGGAGGTATGATGGATCTGATCAAGCATTGTCGAACGCATCTGGTTCGAACATATCCGAAGGGTATGAGGGTGGACTCGTCCAATTACGAACCTCATCGATACTGGAGTGCCGGTGCTCAGTTGGTTGCCCTCAATTGGCAAACCTGCGGTACGTTGGCAAATTTCTCCCTTTCGACTATCAATGACTAAGTTCACTCTGTTTAGATGTTGGCTTCATGATAAACCACGCCATGTTCCAGCGRAATGGCCGATGCGGTTATGTCTTGAAGCCTTTGGCTTTGCGATCTGCCGCCCATAAGCATCTACTCAACAAGCGCACCAACCACTTCATCAACCTGACCATCATCTCTGCTCAACAACTACCTCGCGCCAAAGATGGCAAAACCGTTGTTGATCCTTATGTGGAGGTGACGCTCCATGTTCCCGAATGGACTCATCGGCCTTTCCTCCCGCAACCTTCACCTCCAACGGAGGGCCCCCCTTTGATGGGATATGCTCCTTCYAACGATCYCACGGCCACCACGGCTACATCAGCCAGGCAACATAGTTGTTGCACGAGCGTCGTCAAACACAATGGCTTCAACCCTGTATGGGAAGAACAACTGCAGCTTCCCTTCGACTGTGTTGGTGATATGAAGGACTTGATTTTCGTCAAGTTCACGATCAGGCATGAAGCAAAAGGAGGCGAGGAAGGCGAACCTTTGGCCGTTTATTGTGCTTCACTGGGGAGCCTCCAACTAGGTTTGTTCTCTCCTTTGAGTACCGTCCGCATGATTTAGCTGACCGTCCTTGTTTAAGGATACCGTCATTTACCCTTGCATGACATGCATCTTACTCAATACCTCTTTTCTACCCTATTCGTTCGAATCGACATTCAGGATGTTCCTTCGCGACAATAGGACGCACTTCCCCATTGCTGTATTCTCTGGTTGGGACTTTTCTGTGCGTTGCTCTCATTGTTATCTATTTGCCCTTGCGTTGCGCTTTCTGGACTCCCATACCACCTACTTACCCTATACATAATACCTACTCATTTATTGCGCCTAAATTTGCGTGCTTGCTTTTGTGGAACGGGATGTATAAAACCGTATGCATATGTATTTGTATCCAATTGACTAGCAATGTCCTGAATGTACTGTAATATTCCTCGCAGCATCCGTTGTGACTTATTCAGATACATCACGAATGTCGAGGTTGACAAAGAGGGTGGTGAATAGGTGTTGTGAGCCGAGCGAATCATACAAGGGCAGGTGACGGAAACCTATAACAAAGTCTGCAGCCTCAACATCAGCTTCATGACTCGATGAAAGGGCTTACCTGTCTTCAAGCTCCCCAATGGTGCACAATATACAGCCAGAGGTTCGTCATCGTCATCATCTTTGCCCTTCTGCCAAACAACAATCTTCACGAAAACAAGACCCATCATACCGCTCTGTCTGCCCCCAAGACAATCAAAGGGCAAACTGAACTCCTGATCCCAAAGAGGGTTGAAACCATTATCTTTGATGACCTTGGTTTTGATGGAGACTTTCCGAGCGGAGGTAGGTTCGGTCGAGGTGGCACGATGGGGTGGGGAGTATTGAGGATTAGTACCCGAACCAGATGCGCCGGCAGGGATGAAAGGTGATGAAGACCAATCAGGGATATGCAAGGAGACTTCAACGAGTGGATCGACGATGTGGTTTTTCTTGATGATACCATCGACAAGGCTCGGCTTGGGAGTGGGGAGTTGTTGTGCCGAGATGACCTGAGGGATATGGGTTAGTCTCGATGGATGTGGACGGATGAAGAGGGGAAAGACACGAACTGTGATATCAAAGAAGTGCTTCGTCCGCTTGCTGAGGAGGTCGACATTGAACTGGGTCAAAGCAGGAGGCTTGAGTACGTATCCGCAGCGACCATTCTCCTGAAACATAGCCTGGTTCATCATGTAACCGAAGTCTAGTTGACGGCTTCAGCATACAGGGTGTTGACGACAGGAAAGGGGGCCATGTCAACCTACCATTCGTTTGCCAATTCAAGGCGACAACTTGGCACCCAGCCGCCCAAAACTGGTGTGGTTCATAATTCGACGAGTTAACCCGAATTCCTTTCGGGTACGTTCGCACTAGATTTGTCTGGCAATGCTTGACAAGAGACAGTAAATCCGCCTTGATCATTTTCTTGGCTTTGTTCTCCGAAAGGGAGAAAATGTGCTCAGGTTCATAGTGCGGAGGAGGGATGGAAACGGGGGTCGCAGGCCTAGAAGAAGTAGGGATAGGTAGGGCAGTTGTGCTGGTGGTCACTGGCAGCGAAGGAGGGGTAGGTGACGAGGTTGGCGATGCTGGAGGAATGCCGCGGCATTTCACGCCGACAGTGTACACGAGCAGCGCAGCGAGGCGTAATGACATCATAGGTTTCGGGTGAGCTTCGGGTTTCTTTTCCTCGCCGCTGCTGGCAGGAATCTTGGGAGAGGGAGAAGGAGAGGCATCCCGTCCAAGCTTCGTCTTCGACTTGATTTTTCCGGTAAACTTGGACTTCAAAGACTTCAACTTCCCTTTAGCCTTGTCGAATTTAGAAAGGGATTCTTCGTCCTCTGATTCAGAGTCAGAGGTATCAGAGGGCTCTTCAACTTCGATTGATGCGGGCTGAGCAGTAGCGGGGTCTGTGGGGGCGGCAGTCGTAGAGAGACTTTCGATGACGTAGAGATTCTTGGCCTGAAAGGAGGCAGATGTAAGAGATGCTGCGGCCAAGTCATCAAGATAATCGCACCTTGAGCAAGATTTTCTCCCTCAGACTCTCCACACTCGGTAGGCTGGTCAGATGCCTGCGCTTAACACCGGGAACGTACTCGTCGTCACAGACCAACTTATTCCCGAAACACTCCTTCATTACAGTAACCATCTTATCCTGGCTCTCCAGGTTTAGATGCACCTCCGCTGAGATGATAATGGGATAGGGCGACGCTATGAAAGCGTAATGGGCTATCGCGTTACAGATGTCTCGGAGGGGAATCTTTGTTGTGAGGGTGTTGCCGTGTTTGATGACAGGCTCCGAGCCCGAGTCGTCGCCATCGTAGATATCGACTACATGGCCATTAGTGGGTTTGTTGATGACGAGATGTTCGGAGACTCACGTTCAACACTCCGACAGCCAGCCAGAAGGGCTCGTATATATCCTTCTACGGTACTCGACCCAACCAACTGGTGACCGATGAGGTATGTATTATGCGATGAAGATATGTAGTAATGCGAGAGTGGGTGCGTCATGTCTTGCGTGACTTCGTGAGACCCCGATGCTGAGGCGTTGACAGCATTGTCCGAAGACAGCAAGAACGAAGTGAAAGATGAGGTAGACATGACAGCAGGGACATCGGGCGATGCCTGCATGGCGTACTTGGAGAAAAGAGTCTGTAGTTGCGCTTCAGTGTGCGTGGACTAGATGCACGGGATGATGAGCCGGCGTGACTGAAACCACACGGAATAACGTACTTTCTGCCTCTCCTTCATGAACGCGGAAAAGGTCGTGAAGTCAAAAACCTTCGRCTGGCTATGGTCAYAGGTCAGTGCGTAGAGTGCATCGATCTCCGGTCGTCGTTTGAGCGTTCTGACCAGGCGCTGGAAAGCCTCAAAGTCCAGAAATCCGCTGTGAGACGTGTCCGCAGACTAGAAGAAGTCAATAAACCCATCCAAATAACGAGTAAACTCGACGAAAAAACTCACATCAAACAGTTTCCTCAAGGTTTCTGATGGTAGATGGATGCTGAGCCTCTTGCAGAGACCCTCAACTTCCTTGAAATCCAACCGATTGTCTCCCTGGGTATCAGCACCCTTCCAGTGCATCTTCTCCCACACGGCCTCCCTCATCTCTGAATTATCGAGCCCTTTCATGAGGCTCTGTCGCGTGTCGTGCATCTGTGAAACAGCATTGTACCATTCTGCTTGTATAGCCGGCGTCGGGAAGAGAATGTTGAAAGCCTTGTACGAGCTTTCCCGAACGTAGACTATCGAAATAAAACGAGGAAGATCAGTCGGAGGCAGCCCAAGCTGCGCTAGGTCGTATGCTGCGTTCTTCTCGGCACGAATTTCTCGGACACTCTCAATGAAGACTGAATATAACTTTTGAGTCAATGGCCACCCAGTAGTCGCGCATGAACTCACCAACTCCATATTTCTTCGAAGGCCATAGTATTTGACCTTGCTCAGGATCGATACGCAGCACAACTTGCTTTTGCTTTCGGTCAGTGTTGATCTTGGTCACAGTTATCCCGGAAACAAATTCTGAGGCTACTGGAGGTGCTGCCATAGTTCAATGAGCTCGTCGATGGGTCTTATCGTGGTGGATCGGTGACAGGTTTCCATATTGCAAAAGCTCCCCGCAAGACCTGGTGGCTGTTGTGGTTTGATGTCCGGATCCATGCCTCATTGTATCGGGTTTGGGCTTGTCAGGGGCTCTCCAAGGGGGCAACTTGAGATGCGGATTTGTTCGTCGCCCGGGGGTCGTATATACAGAGGAGGAAGTTGAAATTCACTCATAGGATGTATCTAAACTCAGTCGCCCTATCACCAAGCTCCTTCAGCTGGTGGACCGTATACACCTTACTTCCTTCGTCTAGGACACGCCTTTCTCTTCGTCTGTTGATTATCGTATACGATATTACCAACGTCGGCACCACAATCAACCCAATACCAACAAACAGAAGTTCGATACCGTCTATCACTCCCTCAGAACGATCAAGCATGGCGGGAAGATAGGGGACACTTACGACCAATGATGTAACGAGGACTATCTTGTGTTCGGTAGATGTTGGAGGCAACCGCACCTCCAAGATTTCCTATACCTATCTGAACAGCCATTCCAACAGCCCGTTTRTACTGGCCRGAAAGGTTGTTCCCATTCCTAATGTYCRCTCAGYTGCGTTACCCAGACAGGCGAAAGTGGCTTGCGGTACTTACCAAGCAACGACGCCRGGGAATGCAGCGTAGCTCCCAGCTACAACRAGAAATGTGCCGAAATATTTRACACCAGAAGCAACYTTCGATATGTTGATGGAAAASCCGATCAAGCACATGAGCAATCCYGCCATRATAAACGGAGAGCGCATYCTAAGCTTGTCCGAGTAGTGGGCAAAGAARCCTARGACGATAGCTACMGGARGRCSNNAGCGAATGAGTAGAGACGCATGGGAATAGTTGCGCGCCAGCTTACTAGCGAAAACGTAGGGAGGAACAGTCAACAGCTGACTGATAGCTGCGGTATGCCCAAATCTATCTACGGGRTAAGAACCACTTAAANATCGGAATGATAGTTTACTAACGTGTTGATGATTGACCTAGACGTAACAKTGTAAGTTTGAGTGASCACTGACTGCGAASGTGAGATKACGGCTCACGGAAGGAAAAGAGTGATGCCGAACACTAGAGATCATCATGAAACAACGCGAGAGGATGTATAGAGGCTACTCACAAGGCGTGATCACGGATAGGTAGCTCAGAATATGCAAGTAAACCTGCCAGTCTTTGAAAGCAGCCAAGATATGACGAAGTGCGAAACGCTCCTCTTCACCGACRGACGAATTGTCATACTCTATGCATSCGCACTYAGAACGATCACGGAAGTCGAGAGATATGGATAACCTACTCTTCCTCCATACGACGTAGGACCGTTCTTCTGGTGTTAAGAAGGCCGCTGTCGCCGGAAAGTCAACGAGCACTGAAGASATCGTCAGTRTGCTGTTCGGGAGGGCGGCTTYGRCGTMAGNTTAGCTGACCGAAAAATGACAAAATCCCGACTGCGACTGTGGCCAGCCCTTCCAAGATCTAGACGGTTTCATACRCTGAATTCATTGAAGGCGAGGTCTGATCACGTACGAAGATCCACGACCAACCCAAAAGCCCTTGCGYTCCCGACATAAAGCTGATCCCGAAGGCCAGCAACCCAGAGAATGCTCCTGATACAGASGCTGCTCCGAAGAAGATACCRATTCGATATTGGAGCATATGCCGAGGATACCAYAACGTCAAGCTAAACRCYTTTGAGRMAAKAAAATGAACSCAAAATGACGGYGTATACGCACTAGTAGACTACRCCAGGGAATAAMCCTGCTTCTGCCACRCCGAGRCAAACGCGAACGCCGACYAGTTGYGGATATCTAAGCGATGAAACAGYGGTYAANTCATTNNANTGGCGTGGGCTCNNNNTNNAGKRAAGCYAAGTGAATACCTACGTYTTCACAAGCCCCATAAGCGTCCTAWRCAYGRGAGTTCGKTTCAAAKTGACAAGAGRCNATAGCGATYTARATGACGTACATCACYGTACCCCAAGCAACCTGGCGAGTGRGTGAGGGTTAGCACGAYGAGGCGAAGNNNNAAGAAGGGGAGGTATACCGTGATKCCTGGAAGCCATCTTCAAGGARRATGTCAGGTYGCTKAGGTGCTCGAAAACTAGTTTGATATCANNCANNCCTWGAAGGTCGGAAACGTTTCARGACAAGACTGYGCGAAAAYGTSAGCRTCATGGRYATTCATACGRCGGCGAAGTTCGAGCTCACTTTGAAGGACATTCRAAGACACAGTAAGGCTGAGAACGGTGCGTTCRGTATCGGTAGTATTGCGAAGTGTTTGGGTAGAAGTACTTACAATGAAGAACATTGTCTGTAAAACAAAATGTAAGAGRCGNTTTCGCCGACTACAASTGAGCTRACATACCAAGGCGATATTGAACTGATTTCCGACGAGATCCAACTGCGTAGTCAATCCCTGGAGACGGGCATTTCCTTCARAAGAAAATGTCAATCAGAGTGGCTTRCGMAGACARTAAGCGTCCGAACCGATATTCCCTGCGATCGGGTCCTCGTGAGTACGCGYCCTGAGTTATGRGATATYATGGCGAATGGARCGAACCTCGGTCAAGGAAAGAAAAGAGRTACATTAAACTATATCCATAGCAMCCGATATTAAGTTCCGTAACCTAGCTATGGCGGACCAAAACACACCTCAGAATYGGCATCAACCTCAAATCAATCTTTCTCCACAACTTCCCTTCCTGCTCAGCGCTGAGGGTGGGCGGAGGTGGTAACCCCGCTTCTCCTCCGAAGTCCACATCATTGTTGGCTTCAGTTSGGGATGAATCCGAAGGGAGRTCCTCTTCTGATATCGTCTGCTTCTCAAGGGAGCGTTTAGGSGGTTGAATCATCGYRAYTGACTAGWGRGTYTGARGARGMTGGGGAMGTCTGCGAAAGCCAAGGGGATAGCTTAGGTTGGGGAATGACACCCTNNCTGACTTCTGTGCGCAGTTTTTCMGNCATTGATACTTAYAGCTGACCACTGRRTCCCAGGAAAAGAYGCGGATCCATGTCTAGCCGGTGCRTYCAGCRACGCAGAATTCATGTTTCCCACTGAGGTGTCAAGAATAGCTCAAACGACCCNATGAAGCAGCCGGAACGCAGATTGRGAGTGATCAMAATYACGCAGGTGCGAGCACATATAAAGGAAAGCGAGCAAANGRGAAYNACGTAATGACGGTGCCGGGACCTGAACACGGTGAATAATTGGAGTGAGTGAGTGAAGATGYTATTTTTRGAGGGGAAGGAAATTGCATACGGAGAAGGTGGTACTGATGGCTAGSTTGATAATGGTCGGNACACGAAATKCTTATCSCAGAGTTCGCCCACGGGGAGATGAGTGTGTGAAGTCGGAAGGAAGACAATTTGAAACCAATCAAATTCCAAAGGTAGKCAGTAGCAACACARCGAGTGCTAACTAGAACAGATGTCAAGNTGAGAACAKGYGTCGAAGASATTTCGGAARCGCATTGGACATGCATAATGTACATTTCATGTTATTGACGGGKTCGCAGAGGAGAAACGACTACAACTTYGGGGTTCCAACTGAAACGTCCAAGTTCTTCCACTATGGCGAAGGATCAGGAATGACGCGNAGGCAAGGCAGAAAGGACGATYGGGCTTACCCAGGGAGCCCAGTGTTTCATAACTCCGATGCTRTCTTTGAACTCGGGTGCTCTTCCTTGYTTGAACGCTTTGGCCCCTTCWATAGCATCRSTCCCTTCACCCCTCGTGGTCTTCTTSAGCARGTACGASTCTRCGAKGTGTCCTTCCTCCGGCGTAGCTGTSGGRTGGTTGAGAAGGGCCTTRGYGGMYGCGATAGARACCGCGGAGGTATTTGCTCCGAGTTCCTTGGCAAATTCAAGCGCAGCTGGMAGAACTTGGCTTCGYTCGGGCAGCACGGAGAAGTACAAACGCTCAAGYAAAGGATGGGYCGGAGAAAAGAGTTTGCCAGAGAGGAGGAGGGCGGACGCCGTAGATTGACCAAGGAGTCGAGGAAGTAGGTGAGAAGAGATACCTGGCTTAGTTATTAGTTCAGTTTTGAAGCCAACGAGTGAACGCGTACCCTCTGGGACGATAGCTCTCCTCACGAAAGGGAATCCAACTCGTGCACCGGACCAAGCAAACCGGAAATCAAATGGTAGCTGCATAGCTGTAGCACCAACGCCAACAGCGTGTCCATTGACCGCCGATATCGTGATTTTCTTGCACTGCAAGACTGCAAGTGTAAGCTGACCACCGGGATCTCGGAAGCCTGTGGGGAGTGTTCTTGTGAGCAATGTCAAGGACAGAGAGCTAAGCAGCTCACTGTGTTCTCCAAGCTCATCGACACCTGGCAAAGATGCCCAGCTAGACGACATATCTGCCTGAGTARATAAGTGAGTTTGAGTCARCCGATCACAGTYYCGCTTGAACCSACCCCAGAACAATACGCGGGCGCGTTGTGGTCAGCTGTCAGAATAACYGCCCTGATGCGATCGTCGTCGTTCGCGAGTGCCATAACTTGAGCAATTTCGTTGCCCATCACCGCAGTGTACGTGTTCCTCCTGCAAAGTTGGGTTCAGCTCGACTGACGAAATCNNNNCGAAATNNNANGTGGGGKGTAAACTTACTGCTTCGCACGGTCAATTGTGATCACCAACACGACTCCATCTTGCTKAACYTTGATTCCTGTGAAGCTGAGAGACTCGTACTGAGGTTGACGCGACGTCGACATGATGGCGGTATRCAAGAAAGAGTCGTSCAAGCGCTTCTTATAAAGTTCGGAGCCGGTGTAAGGATAACCGAAAAGCAGCAACCCAAGCGAAACTACAGCAATGTCGCGACGCTTATGGTATGTTACCGAGGATATCAGCAGCTGGATGTTTTGTCATTCTGGGCTCGGGGATCGGGCATCGATTGGGGAACGTTGGGGCAAGGTCAAGGCAGGTGTGGGGAAAGTCACACTCAGGGTCTAGGCGTCTACGCCCCTCTCTGCTTCAGGGACTGATGAACACCGCTCTGATACCGCTGAGTTCACACCGCGAAGTTACCTTCGTAGCGAGAAATAAGGTAAGCTACTGACAGGGTGGGTTATATGGTTGTATTAACACATTTAACCACCTCCTCTCCGCCGCACAACACGTCCAACTGTGATGCAAATTAATCAATCTGCGAGCTTGGATGTCTATGAAGAAGAGTATTTGAAAGCAGGACGACTTCTAGGCGACGTATCTTCACCTCGATCCTCTTCTTTCTGCGGTGCTTCAGGCCGAGCCTTTGATGGTATATCTCTGGTAAGACCTTGGTTTCTAAAAGAGCCACGATCAGCCGTAAGGTTGAGGTCATCAATCGGCGTTTGGGCTGGCAACTATTCGCACTATTGAATACGCTCCAGCACCCTCAAGCCTTGGAAGGAAGAGTGGAAGAAGAGACTTCATAAAGCAGGATTGGAGTAATATCTAATGTCCGCTTTTTGAGAAGCGTGGACGTGCTCGAGCCGGTAAGTAAGATATGCTCGGATCTGCGCTGCGGGGTCTCGTTGATGGTGGACGGTGTCGGTATCATAGTTATGAGACGTGGTTTTAATGGAACTAAAACAATCAAGTAAAGCAGCCCAAAAGAGGTATTCGAGCTCATAGCTAACGGAGTGGTTGCATGGATTCAAACTGGACGGTGTGGGCATATAGACGGATATGATTGAGCGTATGAACCTAAAAGATTGGCGAGAAATTTGAAATAAAATCGGAGAGATGTGGCTTACTACTCTATTGATTCTGAGGGAACGAAGTGTTCTCCGACTCCTAGACACCTTACGCTTGATGCCAATCGCTGAGGAATCTGAGGAATCAATCTGCAGCCATCAGAGATAAAAAGTGGGATTCTTTCTTGTTGAGCTTACAACACGAAGAGAATTTCCGTAAGCCGCGAAGGCGAATGGTAAACTGTGTACCCTCGGTACATCAAAGATGGTGGAGGTCAACACTTCGGGAGGTCCAAATCCGCCTTACAAGTTATCCGATGACAAGTGTCAAGCACATCCGAGACCAATGTATCACCCAGATATTTCGAGCTATTTCGAGGAGATCCTCTGAGAAGAATCATGGGCATTGTTTCAGATACTCAGAGAATTGAACCTGGTAGGTCAGCAGCTGGCTTCGCAAATGGATCCTTGTGGCCGTGTTTTGGGATGAAGACAAAGATCGGACAGAGATAATGACTCATGGGTGGGGAAGCAAGGCTGCTCTGAGGTTTGTTCGCCGGAGATTATTCATTTCAGGAGAGATGGTATGGGGATACACGCGAGTACGGGAATCAATAGAGGGAGATGAGAGAGTATGACCATTGGGTAAGTCAAAGACTCAGTATATACTCAGATCTCAGAGGTCATCGGATGGCTAGGGGGTGACGCGATCACATGATTGCTTGAGTCAAACCGTATCCGAATTAGGAAGGCAGTGTTCGATCACTCTTGACTCCGAACTACGACCACGATCTCTTTGTGGCAAGTTCATCCATTGTGCGCCGTTTTAGGAATTGCAGAATTCGACCCTTTTTGAATCAAACCCCGACTGTGGCCCATTGCTATAATTAAAACACGGTGTGTTCATCCCTTAATCCTCTACCTTCGCACATCTACTCATCATCGACATCACCCAACTATGTCAGACCCCTCGAAGTCAGAGAACCCACCCCCTCTCCCAGAGAAGGAAAGGCCCACTACTCCAGAAAACAACTCACCTCCTACCCTCGTCAACAAACATTTAACCTCCGTCACCGGTGGAGGAACAACTGGAACCCCCCTCCAATACAAAAACTCTAGCCACTCCGAACATCTCAACGCCGACCACAGGAAAAGACTCATGGCCGATGAAACTGCTGGATACTGGGCGGGTCCGTGCTCTGCTTCCGAGTTCTTCGAGGAATGTATTCCAGCAACGAAGAAAGAAATGCCGAAATTCAATCTCCAGGGCTACTTCAAGGACNAAAAACGTGACGAACGAGGAGGACCTCTCGAAGCACCTTGTGAGTGGCGCTTCTCTTCTAAATAACAGAGTACAGTAGTCTGATACCGCGTCCTCATAGTGCAACGTCATCAATGGGACCGATAACGAACCCCCTCTATTCGATGGCTGGAAGCTCGTCAATACGTCGAACCACAAGGACCGCACCTCGAAGGAATCAACCAGAGTCGACCTGTGCCTCGTTGAAACCGCCAAATTTGATCCTACGAATCGAAACAACAAATCGCTCATCGATATGGAGCTCGAACTAAAATTCAAGAGGGCGGACGCCTTCAACGATATTTTGGGAAAACACACGAACGTCAATATCGACCATGCCCACCAGTTTGAAACGACCACAGGCGAACTCACGCGTGGTCAGCTTGCGATGTACGCAAGCGAAATATGCTCCCGCCAACATCGCACACACCTGTACATGCTCTATTTCTTCCACCCTTTCGTCCGCATCCTGCGCTGGGATCGCTCTGGTGTGATTGTGACGGAGCGATTGAAGTACACAGAAGACTGCACTAGTCTCATCACGTTTTTGTGGCGTTATACGCAACTCAATGATGTGGAACGTGGTCACGATCCGACTGTGTCGCTGGCCACTGATGAGGAGGCCAAGCTCGCCAGAAAGCTCCTGAAGGACTGGGCTCCTTCGAAGCCTCGGGATGTTCTCAAGATCCAGGTCCCGGACCCTGATGCAGACGTTAAAGCTGGCGACGCCGCGATACGGAACTTCCTGGTTTGGGGGGGCAATCGTCGACCCCCTCTCCCCCTTCGGCCGTGGAACGCGCGGATACGCAGCGATCGAAGTCAGGAAGGGCCAGGAACCATCAGGACCCATGTTTCTGAAAGAGCAATGGCGTGCAATAACTGTTAATCCAGAGGCGGAAACACTCAAGACACTCAACAAGGCAAAGATCAAGCACGTCCCGACACTTGTGTGCGGAGGAGACTTCAGCGACTACAAGACCCTCACGGACCGAGTCGCGAAGCGGGACTGGGGGTGTCGAGGAGACAAACTCATTTCAAGGGTCGTCACAAGGCTTGTCATAGCGGAGCTTGGAAGATCTCTCTCGCAATTTTCTCAATCGAAGGCCATGATCTACGCGGTCTATCATGCTTTCCAAGGTAAATTATAATATGTTACATCTCTCTCATGCCTCACCCTCATTGTTTCACAGCCCACAGGGATGCTTTTACGATCTGCCACATTCTCCATCGTGATATCAGCGCGGGGAATATTCTCATTCTCTCTAATGGGAGTGGAATTCTCATTGACTGGGATCTGTCGAAAGGGATTGCTCAGCTAGTGGGCCCCGGACGCACTCCCGAACGCACGGTGCGAACTTTCCTTTACTTATTTCCTCCCTCCGTCTGATCGATTTACCAGGGAACGTGGGCGTTTATGTCCATCAACTTGTCAAGCCAACCTGATAAACTTCAGTCCGTTTATGACGACATCGAATCCTTCTTCTGGGTGATCGTCTATTTTGCCATTCGATACACGTCCCACAACCACTCTACCGACGTGCGCAGCATGATGAATAAACTGTTTGAAGAGTGTCGCATAGATGGACCCGACTTCACTGGCGGATCATGCAAGGCGCTCCTTATCAGCCGGGGAACTCTGGATGGGCATCCTTTCGTATTTTCCTGTGGCCGATTGAGTGCATTTCTCTTCGACCTCCGAGTCCTCTTCCGCGACTTGGCCCATGAAGAAGCACTCAGGGAGGCAGCTGCAGAGGAAAGCAAGCACGGCCGCGATGACGTTGCAGACGGTACAGATGACTTCCCAGTCTCTGATATTGGAGAACCCGATACCGAAGACGAAGAGGAAATTACCTTGAAGCCCAAAACAAAGACTACCAAAGCCCCGAAACAGGACAACCCTCATACCGTCTTTGTCAACCTCTTCAAGAAGGCCCTCAAATACCCTTGGAAAAACGACGGCCCCCCCGTAGATTATCTCCAAAAGCAGAAGGATGAGGCCGCCAAAAACGTCGTTCCAGCTCACTCACGAGTGATGACCACAGCCAAGAGAGATTCGTTGATAAAACAACTCCAGGCCGCGTCGGGAAGCCAATCTTCTGCCCGCAAACGATCAATCGAAGACGTCGAGCCCGCCGATCCAGAAGAGGAGGAGGAGCAGGAATTCGAAGTGGGATCTTCTTCTAGGCGTGGAATGGGTTCGTCGAAGAGGTTGAAACTATCGCGCTACCGCCACAAATCTTTGGCGTAGTTACATGTCACTACATTACTACCTAGTATTTCCAGTAAATACCTTCAGATTCACTTTGTTAACTATTTTATTTCTTCAATTTGATTCATCTCTCTGCCTGTGACCTCTAGTCGCTTCGAACAAACCGTTGTGAGTCTTGTGCAAATACGGGTTCGAGAAAAGCAAATGTGACGACTAGAGTTGTGTTGATGTCCAAAGGCCATGAATGTGCAAAGATTGTAGCGATGCGCTGCGTGCGAGGTTGGGAAACAACGGGCCAATCCCACCGTTTGTGGTGGCTGATGGTATGACCATTGTCAGCCGAGAGAGAAGATACTGCTATACTTGGCGGGGGAATCTCACAGTTGAATAACCACGGCTTAAACTTCAGCGTCGTTAGACTTGGGCAGGCTTGGGTAATCTCATCGAATAGTGGATTAGATTCCCGGTCGCCAGTGAATGAGAGCGTCGTGACATGTTCGAGCGATGCGCGTTTACGCGGTCCAGGCGTACCGCCGGCAGTCAAGGAGGATGTGTCATGAGATGGCGGCCGTAGAATCCAATCGACCATACCAATGGTCAATTTAGGGGCCGAATGGAGAGGCAACTGCGTAGCACCTTCCAGGCCTAGAGTACACTGACAGCCCCTAACCGTTCCAAGTCACGCGCGTCGGGTTGAACTTACAGCTTTGATGCATGATGCATGATGAACCTTTCAACCGTTGTCCTCATGCTCCTTGATCACCGTTCCAACCCGACGGTGCATTCAAGAGAGTATGATGAAGAATTCCTGGCTCAAACTATCTCAGCTCCTTCGCCGCAAGAATCGAAGATTCCAAAAATGCGATCGCATGGTTTGTCGCTGCGGAACTTGTGCCCACTGGTTTATATAAAGTTCAACCTAACAACCCCACAGGAAAATGCAGCACCAATTTTAATTCCAGCTGAAATTTTGATCCAAATACTGGACTTCGTCGGGGAGGATGTGGCGGCACTCCGAAACCTATGCTTGGCCTGCCGTCAAATGCACTACATTGTGGAGCCATACCTCTACCGCACTGTTCAGTTCTACCTAACTGCGGACCTCCTAGATGACGGTCGCACAGAACTCTTTATGAAAAGCGTCTCCACGAATCCCACTCGCGCAGCCTACGTACAGACCTTACGAGTTCCATTTTTCTGGAAATACGCCAAACTGTTCCCTCTCTTTGTCAACCTCCGTCGTCTTCAGTACTCCACTCTCCCCAATAGAGGCCACGATACCCCCGCATCGTACCCATCACTTGCTTCCATCACTAATCTCACTCACCTTGCTTGGTGGCGTCCAGTCGAGGACCCGGTAGCTTTCGCGGATTTTTTGGTGGCACAGCACTCGCTTCAACACCTTACCTTGATTGCCTACAATTTAGTTAGCGTGCATGAGCGGAAGGAGCTTATCCTGCCACCGAACTCTCTCATGTCCGTGCGGTCCGTGACCACCATCGACGAACTTGCCCTTCAAATTCTCCCCGGACGGAATATTCAGCATCTCCAACTCTACAGCTACAACCCTAAATCGATCTCCCAGAACGCCAAAGTATTCCCCTCAGTGAAGACATTGTCTTTCCCACTTTCCTCGGAACCCTGGGTCACATACTTTCCGGACACTAGGTTCCTGGAGATACGAGAGGTACGAGCACCCATCTCTAATTTCTGCCGTCCCCAACCCTTTTTCTCTCTCGGCTGTAGGGCGGAGTGCCTGTCCCCCGGGTCCTGGACTATATGTATTCTGTGCCAGGCACTGTTATCACATTCATATCCTTGGTCTTTTCTGTTTCACTCTTGTTCTCGGAGATTTACCGTTTTCCCTACCCTGGCGACGCAGATAAATTCACAACAAGATTTCCTAGCCTGCGAAGGCTCGACACAGTATTCCACGACACTTTACGCTCTCGGAAACCTGGGCCTTGTTTTAGCTTCCAATTCGACCAGAAATCTACCTCAGCAAGTGGTCCTTTTCGGCTAGCTGACGTTGATGCACCCTCTCCTTGGTACCTCTGGTGGGAATCTCGTGGGATTGATGATAATTTAGATGTCGAAACGCGGTGAGGGGCTGGTCGGGCACGTGGTCACGAGCAGAACGCACGAATTTGAACCTCTCTCTTGATCAACTTTGTCTAAGCACATGAGAAAATCTTCTTCTTGACTCTGCTATGTCAATTAAATGTCGGAGTCTACATGGAGGACAGGCTCCTATAACCAACCTCCCGTCACGTGTGTTTTGTTATGGTTTGTTTAAATCGCAAGCGATTTCTATATTGGGTCGGAAACAAACCACAAAACTCCCGTGAGGGAGGCTGGCAAAAGACACTGCGGATGCCTCCGAAATGCTTTCCCAGGCCACCAGACACAGGGAAAAAGTCACGATGTGACCAGTGACTGAGTAGTTAGCAGAGTATTAGTAAGACGGAGAAATAATGATTTAATTTGCCATACTTGGATTTCAGAATTGAATGCATTTTAATATTAATTTTGATAATCGGGGATACCGCTCGCATTCGGTGAAATCTCTAAGGTCTGGGATGAAGGCCGAAGACATGGCGAGGGTGTATGGCTTGGCCTTGTCGGCTGCAGATCAACGAGATGATACCGATACGAAGTTTAACCGAATGATAGATAATACAAAGTTGATGCGAAGGGGGATGAAATCTACAGACACATCAGCTATGCCCCGTGTAAACATCAAGGATATCCTGCGCACATACCAACTCACACCCTTGAATGTGGTGAAATCTCTACTTTTGAACGATGATGGGGAGGCAAGAGAATTGCTCGACAATCTTGCGGAGCCGTTGTTGAAGGTGATGGAAGGTAGAGTGGCACAGGCAAAGCTCGTTGCATGGGCTGGGCCATATATGTTGAGAACATATAAGGAGGAAGTGTCTGGGATATCCTCGCAGCGAGCCGGTTTCCATTTCGGTGCATCCAAAACGACGGAGGAGAAAATCCGCGGCTATCAGTTGGGCGAAGCGATACAGCAAGTTTCAAACGGCGCACCGCAACTGTGGAACTTGCTGTCAACTCTTCTTTCGTCAGACGAGGAGGTTGTCAGCCAGCGAAAAACATTGGCGCGGAGGCGAAGGAGGAAACGAGCAAAGAAGAGGCGGCAAAGTCGTAAAGAAGGTGGGGGAAGTGCGACGGAATCTGATGACACGGCTATGGCTATTGATGCGGATGATGGGGAAGGGGGAGAAGCCGATGGGAATAGAAATGAGGCTGGTGGGAACGCGACCATGGACGGGGAGGAGGGGCAAAGCTTGTTGGACAGTGATGATGAAGCCGAAGATGAAATCGACCGCGCCGAAAAAAGACAAAAAGGGCTGAATGACATTGTGAGTTTACCAGTTCATCAATACGCAACGGTGGCTGACTTACGTTGGCAGCGTACCCTTGTCTGCTTGAGCATCATCATGAAAAGCAGTAATTCACGATGCAATGCCTTCCAAACCCTCGTTGGGATATTTTTACATGCGACTGTGGCGCCGGAGTCAGTAAGGGAGTTCCTATCATCAATCGGGCTCTCAATTTCGACGACATCGATTCATAACGCGGTTACGAGCCTAGCGGGAAATGCTGAGGGCGCAATGAAGACGTTGGGAAGCAGTCTACTCACCCTATTCGCATACGACAACCTTGATATGGACCTAAAGAGGTCTGTCCCTACTGCGGAGAACGTCCAAGAAACACAGGTTCACCTAACCACGGGAACCATGCTCCCTCTACACCCGATGGTCACGCGCGAAGACTTGAACTGCAGCGAACAACTCTGGAATACCTGCCGTCCTGACAATAGCCCATCGGTGCCTACGGAGAAGTTGATTGAACTCCATGCGAAGCCGCCGGATGCCCAAGGACTGTTGCCGCGTGACCGCTTTCGTGTATGGAAATTCATCAGTGATTTACTGCACCATGGTCCTGAAGAGTTTAAGAAACATCTCGCTCGTCTGAAAGCACCAGAGACTTACGAGGCGATTCCGATGCATAAAACCACACAGGTCCCTAACCGAACATTGGACATTGCGCCATCAGGACCACTTGAAAACGCGCAGGCCATCAAAGCCCTATTGACGCAGGCGGGGATAGGCGATCCGACCGAACGACGGGTCCAGACAGATATTGGAAATTCTGTGGTTCTTGTATCGGGCGATCTTTTGACCGGCGAACGCCTACGAAGTGTTCTTGAATCAAGGGCAGTCGAACAGACACCATGGCGACGACTTCAGTTTGTTGTATACGTGATGGGATTGTTTCATCTGAAGATGGCTTGTGCCGACGCGATCTGGCGAATTTTCATCTCGAAGAAAGATTCAAAAGCGGAGGAGGATGAAACCAGCATGATGGAGTACATTCGTCAGATTCGGCCGAAAGAATCACTCAAATTTGCAAACAAACCTGGCTTCTGACGTACACACGAAGCTATCGAGCACATCGGCATCGTGCTTCGTCTCGATAGCTGGAGGGCGGCCGTGTCAGAGGAGCCCGCTGGGTGCGAATCACTTGAGGATTGGGCTGCAACAGAGCCTTCATGGGAAGACATTGTTCGTGTGGCAACCAAACTTGGGAAGATGGATTCTACAGTCAACGATATAGATTCAGCAATGCGTCTAATGGATGATGAAGCTCGGGACGTACAATATGAGAATAACTTGCTGCGACACCACTACTTCCTTCTCTACGAGGAGATCTCATATGCAATGAACCACGGTGACATCGGGCGGGTTGAATCGTGTTTCTTGCCATGGATGAACATATTCGCAGGTTGCGGAAAACACAAATACGCCGCCGAATTGCGGCGGTATCTTGAGGACGTTCACTTTTGATATCCGCCTGGGATTAAGTAAGTCAACATATTTATTGTTACTTGACCGCCGCGTCCACGAATTGACTTACGAAAACAGGAAAGCGATTCGATCCAACATCTTGATCAACTTGACTGGAAAGGAAGGTAGATGGAGAGGAATTGACTGGCTTGTTGAGCACAATAACCTATACATCAAGGTCAGTACAACCATTCTAGATGGAGGAGATACTCAGCGCAACAATCCAACAGAGAATATATGGAGGAAAATACTCAAACCACACAAAGGGTCACATTATCAAGGAATCGCAATTGATTGAAGTCTATAAAAATACACGAATCCAGTTCAAGGAGATGTTCTGTTTGGATCACAAAACGACGCGACATTCACCGCCGAACATGCGAGAAACGTTTCGGCAGCTAGGGAGGCGGATGAAGAGGGATAAAGTGAATGTTTTCCAAGCAAGGCGACAATCGAAGAACGAAATTAGTGATTATGAAGGTCTTGGATTCGACATTATGATGCATAAGTTAGGAAAACTTGAGTCGGAGGTGGAGGCGACGACTGCCGATGATGCGGAACTCGAGGATGATGGGGGTATTGACATGTAAGGTGGAAGGAGGGGCTCGTGGTTTCCCATGCCGGGCAGGAATTGCATTACAGACTCGAACGCTAGTCATTAGACATTTGAGATATGTACCTGTGGTCGGCGACGTTTGAATGGCACTCACGATGTAAAATTGGAATATTCTCGTTTTGAACGCGCCGACTACCTGCTGAACTTGACGCGCTATCATTCTGGTGATAAAGAGGGCATGAACGGCTGGTGCCTATTGAAATCAACCAACTGGTGATGATCGCATATAAGATGAGACTTACGTCGATGCCCACTCATACGGCAACGCCCACACGTCTCAACCTTGCGAGGACGTGGTCCTTGTGTGACTGGTGCCTGAGTCGGCGCGAGGGGCATGCTTGGGACTTGGGGGATTGTAGCGCCTTGAAGCGGAAAGGATGTGGGTATTGTTTCAATTGGTGTCGTTTCCGGAGGTGCGGGGATTGGGTAGTGGTTGAGTATCACTTCGAGGAGTGATTCCTTATGCTTCGCAGCCCACTTGTAACTCCAGTCGACTTCTTTGTTGAGACTGGCCAGATCTATGAGNTTTTTTGCCTTGAGCACACGCAACGATCCGTTTGATAGCAGCGTCTGGCATGAAGAGCTTGGCACCGTAAGTTGCGACCGAGTTTTCACCAAGCTCCTGGACTGCGTGTTCACGTCGCCACTGAATGAGGCCAGTATGGAGAGCCTTAGTGGTTGAGTTCATTTCGAAGGGTTTGATCGTGGACTTCTGGGGTGCGCGCGGCTTGCGTTTGATGGTAATCCTCAGGAAGTCAAGGAGATTGGGCGTGCAGGTTAAGCAGCACTTGTCGCGGGCGTGTGGCGCACAACGATGACAGCCAGTAGGATCGCATCTCAGATGGGAATCGGCGGCTAAACAACTTTGTCGATCACATGTCCCTAACACCGCCATCCTGAGAACAATGAACTCACCGCTTCGATCGTTGCCGAAGTAAACGTTGGGAACAGCTCGAAGGCAGCCATTGCCGAGGGACTGTGAGTTGATGTAGTCGTCCATCACCTCATCTGTCCCTTTCTTCAATTTGCGCCCTTCACGTCCATTTGGCTTTGCATACCGTTCTCGCCGCTCGTTCCAGTCGACCTCAGTGCCCACATTGACTGCCGTCACATCGACATCCATTTCAGGTCCCACCTCCTTGCCACCATCATCCTTCCTCGTTCCCTCACTCCCATCACCCATTTCCATGTCTCCCCCCGAAGGATGACCCAAGACCTCCTCCGGCAAGCCCTCGACCAGNCATGTCCCCCCCGCAAGTCCCATCTGCAAGCCCCCTTCCTGAGAGACCCCTTCACTGTTGACCGGGACCTGTAGCCCCCCTCTCGGCGCTACATACTGGGGCCCCCNTTTGACCTCGTCCTCGCTGGCCTCTTCGTCACTGGAGCCAACATCATCCCCGGATGGATGGTTTGTATTGGTATTGCGATTGGTGGTGGGTTGTCGAGAGTTGGACATGGTAGCGGGTCGTTTCCGAGAAGGTATGTTACCCTTGCCTTTGCGTTTTCGCTTTTGCCCAGCTTGNTTTTGCTGTAGCTGACTTCGAGATTTTCAGATCTTTCTTATTGACAAAGAGAATCCCATAACCAGACTGCCCTTGACCACGAGCAGCGCGACCGAACCGTTGAAATAGAGCATCGATCGTACACGTGGGTTTCATCTGCACAACTATCTCAACGCCTTGAAGATCAATGCCCTGGAAATTCACAATTTGTATGTCCTTGTCAGTATCCTTCAGTAGTATTCTCAGTTGATATTACTTACTAGACCAAATGCGTCTGTCGCAACGACACCCCACACCTCACCAGCCTGAAATCTCTGGCGCAAATCCTCTCGAAACTCAGCCGTCAATGTTGCATGACAGTAAGCTATCCGCTGTCATGAGTACAATGTGAAAGCATAAGAACTCATGGAAATTTAGTAGTCTGTCTAACCCTTACTTTACCCCTCTCAGGAGTCAACCCCTAGGTGCATTCTCAGCTAAGAACATCTTACAAAGCAGGAATTGCATAATATTCCACAACAATCACAACATCAAAGATGAGTCAGGATTGTACAATATCGCACAATGATTATGACATCATGGATTACTCATCAAGTACTCTGGATAGGTGAATCGCTCATTATAGAGCGATATAGAGTCATGCTGAGTCATCCAATAGTGTAGAAAGTATATAAGCAAAATCCTGTGTAAATTAGAGAAGATATCTACCTTGATTTTGTCTGTAAACTATCATCTTGCACACCTCAACCCACACCTGTTATTTCTGAATTCTTGAGCTTGTCCTCTGTCAAGAGATAATTGAACGCCTGTTCTGAACATTACTGCCTAGGAGAATCCACCGTGCGATTGCTCTAGCTGTAATTGAGTTAGAAAGTCTGTTCAAGTTACTCTCTGAATTGGAACTTGAGATTCAAGTTGTAAAGTTGTGAAAAGAGACTTGTCTGAGATACCTACATACAAGAGTCATACCAATAACCCATACCAAACCCACTAGCTCACCATCCTCCCCTAAGAAACCTCCTCAACACTCCCAACGACCCTTCTCCAATCCAACCTCCCAACCTTTCTCTTTTCTCTCCTCCCCAACTCTTTCTACCCACATAAAACCTAAAGTAAAACCCCAAAACATTCTCCCTCTCCCTCTTTCTCTCTCTCTCCTCAATAGTAGACCAATTCTACCCCAACGAACCACCAGGAACCTCCTGTGCTAGATCCTAGTTTCCGGACGACCTGGGCTTTTCAGAAAGCGTACGATACCGCTTCTCTTGTCCTGGTGGTAGTAACTTGACAAGAAACTTCGCAGCCTCTTCCGTTTCCTTCTGGCTGTCGTAGTAGACGATGAACTTGGGTGGCGGGGTTGTGGATTCAGGCCCACCGGGGATGAGGCACGACAAGTCTTCAAATGAGTTGGCTGGGTTTTTTAGGGCCACAACCGCAAGCGATACCTCTTGCCGATCGTTTGAGCGCATGATGTACGTTGTTTCATCTGCCTTGAGCTGCAGAATCTTGCTGATATCAGATAACACTGCTTCCGGAAGTGTCGCAGATACAACGTAGAGCGGGATGCTATGGGGAACTGCATATCGAAGCCTCCCTACCTCCCGATATTCCTTTCAAAACATCCCCCACTGACTAATGCAATGGGCCTCATCAAAGACTATGCTTAATAGGTTTGAGGTGAAATGCGGGCTTGACCAAAGGGTTGTCGCGTCGTCGCTCATGATCAGCTCTGGGTTGATCACAACGACCCTATAGCAACACTCTCGAACATCCTGGAGCCCTGTGAGTCAATCGACGCGTGTCTATGTCATTGGATGCACGTACCGGCCAAATTTGATCAGTTATGGTCTCCCCATTGATCGCCACTGCCGGAATCCCAAGCGATGTCAATTCGGACGCGTTTTGCTGACCGAGGATATTCAGAGGGGTGACGATAATGATTACTGAGCTTGAACGACCATCTTCGAGGGCCATCAAGAGCGGGATCCAGAAGGTCAGAGTCTTTCCAGCACCCGTCCCAGCGCACAAGACCGTGTCATGGCCTTCATAGAGAGACTTTGCGGCCTCCATTTGAAATAGGCATGGTCGCTTTCCGAGTTTTCGTATCACGAGTTCGCGTATCTCTTCGAATGTAAAGACGCGTCGTCCATTAGGGAGCCTCGCGCTTGGGATAGACATTCCATAAATAGGTTGAGATAAGTTGTTAGCGATTAAGCGAGCAATGCCATTTTCGGAACTGCTAAAACTGTGGGAATAATACTAAGCTATTCTACGTGACACCGATGCCGCTCGGCATGGTGGCCTGGGAAAGCATTTCGGAGGCATCCGCAGTGTCTTTTGCCAGCCTCCCTCACGGGAGTTTTGTGGTTTGTTTCCGACCCAATATAGAAATCGCTTGCGATTTAAACAAACCATAACAAAACACACGTGACGGGAGGTTGGTTATAGGAGCCTGCATGGAGGACATCATTGGGGCACGCAACTACGACGAAGGGGTATGAANGGGGCCCCTATGCCAACCATCTCACCATCAGGTCACGCGCTGGCACTGGTGCTCACTGCTGAACGTTAACCACGATCATCGAACTAGCCGTAAGCTCGATTTCTATGCTTCATCACGGAAAAATTACTCACGGGGGAAATGCCAGTACCACCATGCATCCGACTTCGACATTACAATTGCCCAATGAAATCATTCTCGCGATCTTCCATCACATTCGCCACGATCTTGCCACCCTCCATCCGTTTCTGCTAGCATCGCGACGATATCATAGCTTGGCGGAACCTTTTATCTACGCAGACGTGAAGCTGAGTGATGCGAGAAGAGTACCTCAGCTCCAGCTTTTCGCGGAAACGATCAGTAGCAAGCCCGAGCTTGCACGCCATGTACACACTCTGAACATCGTCGATACTGCCAAAAGTCGTGCTATGTTCCCTCACCTAGTCAATCTGCGCCGGTTGGCTCTGAACACGAACGCTACTCACCCATCGAGAATGCCGTTAAACCCAAACTTTCAACTTACACACTTCCGATGGCACCACATTTCCTACGCAGACCCCGCCGAAATCATTGGTTTCCTCGAGCTCCAACCATCCCTACAACACCTATTCCTAGTGTCTTACTATCTGACCAATGCTCTCAACGGAACCGCTTATAGCCTTTCTGTGGACGCCCTGCCATCTCTTCGCTCCCTTGTCACCACGCCCGAACTCGCGGTCCACCTCTTACCAGGACGTCAAGTTGAAACGCTACACCTTGTCTTTCTGTACAGCAATGGACTTGCAGGTTCATATTATCCCAGTGTCAAGAGCCTCTCGTGTAGTGCTCCCATGATAGAGTGTATCAATCACTTCCCAAATCTGAAGTATCTACAACTCGATCGAACAGATATCTATGTGAGCTATGACCACGAATTCTGGGATGGCGTCTACTCACTCCTATTCTTCGCGTGCAGACCCAATCCGCAATGGAAGATGATTTCACAGTCCTGCAGACATCCGATGTTCCTCAGGTGGAATACATTTCCATCCTTTGCCGCGGGTCTTCTGTCAGCAAGGGGAGAGGCTCACCTCACTCGCGCTTGAATGAAATTGATTCCTTGAAGACCATTACCAAGCTACGAATCGTAGATGTCGTCCTTACCTGGGGAAGCCAATGTCCGGAATTCTTCCGTTACTCACTAAGCCCAGAGCGTACGACGGTGGAAGAGATTCATCGAGAGCAGGGAACCCCTTTGGACTGGTACCCTTGGTGGTATTACTGTAATATTGAGGCTCCATAAGTTGCGGTTACATCTTGCCAGTGACGCCCCTTATCACGGCCTTACGTATCAGTGATCTTATCAGTGTCATAATCTTCCTCCGTCCTTTATCACTTTCCCCCGTCGACCAATGTCCCATCTCAAACTTGCCACCGATGTATTGCTGATCATAATTCACGAACTTTCTTCCGACAACTCTGCCCTCTCGAACCTATGTCTTACTAGCCACTATTTTCGAACCCTCGCAGAGCCCTTGCTGTACCGATCTGTCGCGTTTGATGGCTTACCCAGCAACGCACAGAAACTTCGCGGAGAAATGTTCAAAAGTGCTATCGCTGGGAACCACCGATTAGCGAGTTACGTACAGGCGCTCCGGACACCCTACCTCCTCACACCTGTCAACCTCCAAGAGATTTTCCCGTCTCTTACCAACTTACACCGACTCTCGTACGCCTCGCCGATCGGCGCAGGACCATCCCCTCACCTAGTCTTTCCACTTATCAATCCCATCCTGACTCGTCTGATTTGGTCGGTCTCCGTTGCGAGTCCGTATGAATTCTTTCGATTTCTGGAACGCCAGACATTCTTAGAACACCTCCACGTCATTGATCCCGAGTTGACCAAGCTATATGGGCCCAAACCCATGCCTATTCTATCGCCAGACGCCTTGCCGCGTCTCCAATACCTGAATACGTACACGGAAACCACCGTTTTCATCCTTCCTGGAAGAAAGGTGCCACACCTGGCCCTCACATCTCTGGATCCTGCGGTCTTCTCATACGAACCCTCGATGCTCGACGCGACACAAACACTATCTATTCATATCGAAGATTTATCATGTTTCAAACGGTTTCCGAACGCCAAGTACCTGCAGGTCATCGGCGTGAGCTTCCCGTCCTTTTCTTTTATTAGCCATCCCTCGTTCATTCCGCCATTAGGGTACCTTTCAAGAAACTCTATCCAGACTCAAGTGGTTTAAATGGCCCAGCGTGGAGTTCATCTCCTTCATCTTCGACGCCGAACCGCTAGGAAAGANGGGGGGAAGTGCGGCCCCCGGAAGCTCTTGTCGATGGGTTGAGGCATTTTCCAAAATTGGCTACTGTCGACGTCGTTTTGGAGTGGTCTCGCGATCAGTTCGAATTCTTTCGCTACGACTTGACGGCCGACCAGAAGGACTCGATGCAGCCTCAACAGGTGGAACGAGAGCAGCTCAGCTGGCAGGATTGGGACATGTGGTGGCAAGGATGCAGGATACCTCCATCAAAATAGAAAGTCTTGGATGGATGGGTCAAGTCTCAAGGCAGTGTATATGTATGGAGCTGGTTTACTAACAATGAATTTGTCTATCCTTCCCCGATGATGTTGTGATGAGTCCATCGTAAGGATACCGTCATGAATTGCAGATTTACTCTTGAGAAAGTCGCGCTGTGAAAAAGGGCTCGCAAGTAAAGTACTGACCAACCAAGCAAACTCAGTTCGAGGCCAACGAGTCTCCAGCATCCCCTGGATCTCCTGTTTCCATTCCCTGTTGGTCAGGAGTCTCTTCCTACAGGGTATCAGTAAAGGTTCGACGTTTCGATTCCAGCGCCGCATTTTCCCTTTCATCGTTTTGAAGGGCCCCCATTTGAAAGAGCAGAGATCAAACTAAGCATATCAATCGAACCAATCCACCGAGTCACCCTCTAGAATCTGAATGTACATGCGAGAAGGAAGCAACTCTAGTTATACAAAAGCCCGGAGCTACATAACTCAAATCATGCAGCGGGGAGATCAGGTTGTACTTCTTCCTCCTTAACCTTGGTCGCAGAGTCATCAGCGTGGAATTGAACGTACCATCGCTCGACGAGATCAAAGGCTCGTGCGCGAATGTTATGGTCGTCTATGTCTGATGGGAATGCCGTGCTTGGCATGGCTGCGAGCTTCCTGAGGGTGGGGACAATTCCAGATAACTAAAGCGAGGGTTAGTAACATCGTCACTACTTTAGACCCAAAATTCAGATACTAACATGTAGCTCGGGTTGAGCCAGATCACCTTCTCCTTGCATTGACTCCAGCTTTGACAAGATACTGTTGGCATGCGAGAACGACTAGAGCAATCACGTCACGAAGGATACGGTTGTATGGTAAGCAGACGTACGCACCTCAACTGTGAGAGGGTTCACTCCTAAAAGGGTTTCTGCCAGCTGGTTTCGCCAGGCATCAACCTTCGCAATTGTTCGTTTCGAAACCGGCGTGGATGACTTTGACGGGCTATCTGCCGATGCCGCTGTCGTCGACTGTGTCGACGAGCTTTTACCTGATTCCAAAGGAGTTGCAAGTACATTCGCAGGAACGTCAATTAATTTTCACTAACCTTTTCTCGTCCTTTGAGAAAGCGAATCCCGTTCGGACTGATCATTACTTTGCTTTCGGACGGTGATACTCCCGGAAGGGTCGTTCTGGGTAGTTGGGGTAGATCGCGGAGGGGTCGGCCTTAATTGAGGGGTATCTATTATGGGAAAATTGTCAGCAGAATCCCTTGTACCTACGGCGGACTCAAGAAATAACACACTTTCTGGATTAGCTGCAAGACCTTTGATGTGCATTGTAGGATCTAGAGCAGCCATATAAGCGGCCATCAGGTCGGGCGCAAGGTCCTGCTTCATCGTCCAAGTAAGTATCTCCCCTTTTTTCAAAGGAGCAAGTCGATCGAATGGAAGCCACAGACTGTCCATTCACAAGATTAGTCTCAGTTCTAAGGATCTAACACCCGAAAGGGTATATCATATACGCACGAACGACTGCCGCCAAAAAGCCAAACACGGTACTGCTGGGCRGGGGGTGAACTTGAACTAGACGACATTTCTCCAGATTGTGCGGGGTCCGAAGTGGAGATTACCTAGTTGATGTTGGTTATAAATAGAGTTAACACACATAGGAAGCAACCATTTACCATCCCGGGCCATAGGGGACGATCTGGTATCGATGCATGAACTACATCACCGATCTTCAAGTTGGCACGGCTCAGACGTGGTGAAGGAGAATTGAACACGGACGGACGAGCTGAAGGCTGTCGGCTAGTATTGGGTGAGGCGGGTTGAAGTGGCGGGGGTTGGATAGCGGTTGACTGAGAAGACCGATCCGGAATAGGCACGTCAGAAGGAGGAGGGACATTGTCGAAGGGGTACTGTAAGGATGGCGTAGGGGAGGACTCTGGATTGCGTTTCAGAGCCTCTCGTTCGCTAAATTCCCTGTAGACACGAGCGTAAACCCTCCGCTCAATATCTACCCGCAATTGGATGAAGGAAGGAAGGAGCGCCTTCACTTCGCGCCAAAGAGCATGAATTCGCCCACATATACCCTGTGGATCATCCCGCGCCCAATCAACATTCTTCCATAAGACACCAATGGTGATCTCGCAGTAAGGCGGAAGGATTTGCGAGAGGAAGAGCGCCGGTTTGGTCGCTTCTGAAATGGGCGAATTACCAAGATGCAGAGTTTTGAGTTGTGGGAAGGAAGGATCGTCGATGGATAGTGATGGGGGCGAGAGGGCATTTATATAAAGACCAAGCTCACGAAGCTTTGGGCAATTTTGGGCGAAGGGGAACATTGCATTACAGGGCAGGGCGTGGGCACTGCGGAATTGATAGGGTCCGTGATTTAGATGGCAGGTTTCGAGGCGCGGAAGGGATAGCGTTAGCTCGGTGAGGTTATCCAAAGTGAGAAGAAAAGATGTTTGATGATAGAGGGTGAGATTGATAAGGTTGCTTAACACAACAAGGGGGCGCAAAGAAGGGAAGTCAAGGTGCCGTAAGAATGGCCCAAGCTCTGGGGGACCACCGACGAGAGGACACACAGAGATGCTTTCTAGCCGAGGAAAAGATCTTGATGCAGCTTTCAAGACGTCTTGGATGGATCCCGGATTCTCGCGATCCGGGGAGAATAGACTTAAATTGGTGAGCGAGCGAAGAGTTGTTAGACTTGCTAGGATGGCACTGGTCTTCACGAGCGGTAGATTAAGCTCGAGACTGATGAGGTGGTTGAAAGAACCTGGGGACAAATTGGGGAATATATAATGGTGGGTTGTGGTCTCTTGAACATCACCACGACCTGCCAAGGAGAGGTGACTGAGTGAAGGCAGGGCAGCCAGGAGGGAAAAGAGTCGAGGGGTCGAGCACTGAGGCGGGAGAACTACAGTTTCAAGGAGACGAAGCGACCCTATCAGGTCCATGATTTCGTTCTCAATGTACTGAGAACTAATGTTCGAAGCAACGTCAATTATCCGAAGCCTGGGTGACAAGCGCTTGATATTAGCGCAGAGCGAGAGCAGCGCCGTGGCAGTGTGGAGGATGTGGTTGGGGGACAACCAGAGACGGAGAGTGTGGACGTGTTCATGCAAAAAGAGGGGAATTGATCCGATCTCCATTGCCCATTCCAGAGTGTGGAGGTTCGGGAAAACGTCCTCAGTCGTCCGCACGAGCGCAATGTCTTTGAAAACATCAGGATGAAACACGTAAGACAGGTTACGTCGACAGCAGAGCTTTCGAACGCGTTTTGCGATGGATTTAAATCGAATCCAGTCGAAAATTTCGGGCGTTCGGACAAATTGCTAGCAAATTTAAGTCGATAAACAAACAAAAGTCATCACTAACGCTTACATGTGCTTGACCTACGCGAACCAAAGGCGCAAGAAGACGGAGAAGGGACGATAAGTCCTCTACAGTGTGCCACGCCGCGTTGAGTGAGGGTTCGGTCCATTTCTTCTGAACCAACGCGCATGAAAGAAGGTCCTTCTGGGGAAGGTACGAAAGCACCTCCATCACCAGCTCTGTCGTTGTGAAGACGCGATGCATCCTACGAAAATGCCGGAATCGGTGGTACAAGTGAGTAAAGAGCTGAACAATGGTTTGTCCCACACCATGATCGTAACACAATAAACTGGATCACGAGTCGCGAATCGCGAACGGAACAATGCAAAACGAGGTCACGTTTTCAGGGATTTCAGGAGCTCCCTTTAGGCATTCAACCTGGGCGTTGAGCGGAGAAGGTATTGAGAAATTCATGAGATATACCAAGCCGAAGCTTGAAGCAATCGGACGAAGAATGCGAAAAATGAAATGACGATATAGGGACAGAGTATTGGAATGAGGAACAGATCAGATACAATGATGATTACTCTAATAAACATTTGCTAGGTATATTAATTCTTCGTCCTCTTTGATTTTCGCAGTCTTGTGGGTTGTTCGGCGGTTTCCTCCTCCTCCTCTCCCTCGGCTTCGGATTCTTCAACTTCAACAAAAGCACGCTTTTGCGACGACCGACTCTTGGAGGACATCATCGTTCGAGGTTGAGCGGGAACAAACCTTGTCCGATCCCTTTCAACTTGCTTCTGGTAGTAGTCGACCGCGGCATCATCTTCAGGCCAGTCGCATTTCAGAGCTCGTTTGAAAAGTGCCACATAGTCCGCGTGAGAATCGCTGATAGTGGGTTGAGTAGATGATGGACCTGGTTGACCGTTGCCTTCTTCGTCAGAGTTGTGCGAGTCCTTCTTTGAACGACGTTTCCCAGAAGCCTTCTTTTTCTCCTCCTTTGTGGCAGCTCGGCGAACCCTCGTCTGGCGCTGAGCTTGGATCTTGTTGACCTCTTCTTCGGCCAAAAGGGCTCTAGAATCGTAGATGAAGTCGTCCAGCGCATCACAGGAAAAGTTGACACGACGGGAATCAACGGTGCCTTTGGTGATGAGCATGTGTTTGGCTGTCCCTCCAACGACTTTGGAAGCGTGGAAGTAGCATTCGTCGAAGACTTTGGAAATGACGCTGCGCACGTCTGGGTAATCATGGGCTGCGTAGCGAATAGCATGGTAAAAGACGACCCAAAAGAACGATTCGATGTCGTCCTGGACGGAGTGGCACTTATCAGGCTGGGCTGACAGTTCTACAGACATGAAAGCCCACGTTCCCTGCGAAATAATGAGAAGATGGAGGAGTTGAGTACATAACTAAGACTTACAGTGCGTTCATGAGTACGGGCAGCTTCGCCCAGCCTAGCTATCTCCTTCGCAAGGTCCCAGTCGCTCAGAAGCCCGTGTCCGTTGTCAAGGATAAGGATGTTACCGGCGCTCACGTCTCGGTGCAAAATTTTGCATTTCTTGTAAGCTTGCTGGTGGCCTGAAGGATAGAGCATATTAGATAGAAACCAGGTTGTATCGTAGAGAATGACTTACCGACAAACGCATCAAAGATGGCTTGAATGAGCGTCTTCGAGTCCGGAAACGCGGAGAGAGGCTTTCCAACTTCTTTCACTACGAGCCTCGTGAGAGTACGGGAGTCGAGTGGAGCTCCACCAACTCTCCACTCATCCTTGACAAGTGTATCGGAGCGGGTGGTGTGCTCCGGGAAATCCCCGCCACAAACGAGTGTCGGGACGTGTTTCACTTTGGCTTGCTTGAGTTTCTGGAGGGTGTTGATTTCTGAGTCAACCTTGGAACCGCGCCACTGCTCTTTCAAGAACATCGGGGCTGAGAAGCGATTTCTCGATAGGACTTCGATCGCCACATAACCTCGGGTAGCGCGGCCAAAGGGAGAACGAGGCTCTGCGATGGCACCCCAAACTAGAAAGTAGCGTGTCTTCTTGCCGTGAGGGACTTCTATTTTCAGAACATCACGGGGGTGCTTTGGTTTCCATGGTTGTAACCGCTCGTGCGCAGCTTCCGTCTCGGCTTCACTGGCCAACGACACAGTTGGATCAAAGCCACGGTCGAGAGAGTTAAGTTTGATGAAGCGCCAGATATACTCGACCATGAGGGAGCAATCAGCGACGTAGTTGAAGCGTTCGGTGACAATGACGCCAGAGCGGTCCCAGCGCAGGATGCGAGCGTAGGGATGGCAGAGATAGAGCATGAAGAGGTGGGTACGATGTTGCCTGGAGCATATTTCGCTTGCGTACATAGCTAGCTGTCCGCGTGTATCAGCGCCCGTGGTCACCTCGAACGGAGAATCCCACTCCGAATCATCCTCGAGTTGGTGCCCAAAATTATCATTGAAGGCATCCGACGGAATGACTTTGAGTTCAATGTCCATCTCTGTGATCGCTTTGTTATGACGATGGGCTGGGTTGTATTTAGCAGTCTGAACGAGGGTCAGATCTACCCTTGTCGCTTCCTTTGAGTTCGGATCCTTGTGGTTCGACGTGTCGACAATCTTCCAGCCAGGGAATAGAGGAGTCTCTCCGTCGTCGCCGTTGATCAAAGTTCTCTGCAGAGATTTGTTCGTCTTACAGTAGCTTATATAAGAAAGAGGAACTTACCAGGTGCTCAGAGAGGTCGGTTTCCAGCTTGATGGTTTTATCTTGGAAATGATTAGAAGCGAAATCCGTAGGCATTTCTTCGTTTTCAGGAAGCGGCATGCACTCGTCGAGGAGAGACGGGATGGGGCAGGGACCAACCCAGTGTCCGATAGTTTCTTGGGCCATGAGTTTCTTTCTTCGAGGCGCCTCGAGTACTTCGGGATGACCTGAGTTTTTGTGGCTGGCGGGGGTTGCAGACGTTCCACTTTCGATGACTGAAGTGAGATGTTTGTTGATTAATGGAGGCGGAGGGGTTTGATTAGATGAAGAGATGCGGGATTTCTTCAAGCGCGATTGAGCTGACATGGTTGAGGAGGATGAGTATATCAAACAGTCTAGGTGATAATGTGGAACGAAACTACATACCACGAGGTTATTTATAATCTCTGGATGTGGCCCACTAGCGGGGTTGAATTGAAAAAGGGTCGAATTCCAAAGTTCTTCCAAAAATGGCGGACAATGGATGGATGAGTTGCCACAAAGAGACTGTGGTCGTGGTTGTGAGTCAAGAACCGATCGAACACTGCCTGCCTATTTTGGACTCGGTGCGAACATCATGTGATCGTAGCGTCCCTTTTTCCAAATCCGGGATCCACGTCCCAGCATGTTACACGTGGCTATGCAACTGGTCCTCGTCCACAATGTTCCTCCACGACTGGCTTAGCACAACCTCCAGAAATGTATTGCTTAAAATACTCGCTGCCGGGCCGATACCTCAGCACATCGGTTTCGTTATGGACGGGAACCGCCGGTACGCTCGAATGAACCAGAAATTGACTCAGGAAGGTCATTGGGATGGATACGAGACGCTTAGGAAGGTGCAATCATACCCAAAATTCTGCGGGACTATACTGATACTGGCTCCAGTAGATGCTAGAAGTGTGTTATCACTTGAACGTCAAATGCGTTTCTGCATACGCATTTTCTATCGAGAACTTCAAACGGGATCCCGCGGAGGTCAGCGCCTTGATGGATTTGGCCGAACAAAAGCTCAGAGAGCTTTGTAGTCATGGGTATGTCAGCTATCTACGCATCACTCAATATCTCCTCTGATGTGCTTTGTTTCTGGTAGTAACCTGTTGGAGGAGTACGGCGTACGGCTGAATGTTGTCGGTAGGAAGGATTTGCTGCCTGAGAGGGTGCAAGCGGCTGCGCGTGAAGCGGAGGAGATAACGAAGCATAATTCCCGGTGTGTATCTCGAACAATGCGTCAACGTCTTGGACTTACTCATTTTTTCCAGTGCCATATTGAACTTGTGCATGCCTTACACTTCTCGAGACGAGATGACGACTGCGGTTGAGTCAACTGTGAGGAAAGCTGTGAACGGGGAGCTCGACCCCGATGCTATAACAGAGAAGGATATCGACTCCCAGATGTTGACCTCGCTAGCCGGTAGCCCTCCATTGGATATTCTCATTCGGACCAGTGGCGTGAAGCGGCTTAGCGACTTCATGCTTTGGCAGGTACGTCCTTTACGTATTGTTCCCTGGGAATTCATTCATGTAGCCCACGTACTAGTGTTGCGACGACACCCAACTTCAGTTCACACCGACTTACTGGCCGGACTTTGGTCTTTTGGATTTCGTCCCCATCATCTTAGACTTCCAGAGGAAAGTCTGGGCTCGCTCTTGAGACCTACTTTCATTTGTCACGGACGGTAGCTATTTTACCATTATACATATTATACACGATAATTTATTGGTCCATTAATACATGTCAAGCCCAGCCGTAGGCGATTACCGTCAACGATAATCGCGTCATCTTCGAAGGTGTAAAGCACGTCTGATCCCGTCCCATCTCGATGCTGATGGATGCGCCACTTCCCAGCTATGAACTGTCAGCTCAAAGGAAGCGAGTCGAGCCTATCAGAAACTCACCAAATAATTAAGTCGCCCCTGCCAATCACCTTCTCGCCTTCAGACATGGGCATCCCGGCTCCAGTAATCGTACGCACACCTTTGATTATTGTTCTTCTTGACTGAGGTGGTTGAATACAGTAACGTTGTCCATCGACGCCTTGGGCGAATATCTGATACCCCGCGCGGATGAACTCTGGCCAAGGGACAGATACCGTCAGGAGGAGGTCGTCATCCATCCGTTGAAAGTGGTCATGCCGTAACTCATCAACGACAAAGACGACATCTTGCACAGACCCGTNCCCCCCGCTCGTGACCAACCCCCCTACAAACAAATCGAGTNACCATGATGGGAACCAGGAGGTATACGGAACTCGACAACGGCCTCCTTCTGTCGCCCTGATCGCAGATTACGAGTCAGCTGGAACCTGCATGACTTCCCCTTGAATAGTTCTTCCAGAGTCAGGTGGAGGTAGAAGATCCACTCGGCAGGGATATCTTGGGGCTGCAGATCCGTCTTCGTCCCCTCGTACAAGGGTACACTACCCCGTTTCCTTGCCGGGTTTCTGTACGAGCGTCTTAAAAAGGACTATGAGGGGATATAACGAGGTCCTTACCGTTCGGATTTCGCAGTTGAATCGGCGTTTCTGTGGTAGCTGTCCTTTCGCTGGCAATTCTCCGTAGGGAGCGCCATCTTGCGCGGGATTGGCGTTGGAGCAGGATCGTAGCGCTCAGACTTCTTCGCTGAAGGGTAGTTGGGTGTCCCTTGCTGGTAAGGCAAAGTGTGGATGTAGTAGGAGTCGCCGCCCAGATCCTTGGCTTGGAAGTTGTAGGACGAGTCCTGTGTTGATGAAGAGTCCGTACTAGTGTTCCGGCTGTAGGGCGCGTTCTCCATGCCATTCGGGATCGGAAATGAAGCAAGACGAGGGGATGTGGGCGTATACCCCGCGGGGACCTCTCTGGAGTCTTGGTAATGTGACCGCCTTTCGCGCATCACACTGCGATAGGCATTGCTGACCTTCAATCAATGCCATGAAGGGTGAGTGAAGAGGATATTCGCGTCAACGTACCTCTACAAAGTGTTCTGCGGCGTATTCCTTGTCTTCTACGTGTCGGTCGGGGTGCCATTGTAGCGCCTGCAAGTTGCTGAGCGCAGTGAACGTGATGAAGACGTCGAACTCACCAATCTCTTGTACGCGGTTTTGATCTGCTCGTTGCTCGCATGACTTGGGACGCCAAGGATAGAGTAGCAATCCGCGCTCGAAAGGTCGGGGAGCATCGTGACCCTGGAGGAGGGGAGGGTATACTAGAGGAACACCGCAGGTAATGGTGTGCAGGATGTCGTGATGGTGCTTGACTTAACACAATCACAGCGCGCAGATATTATATACCTTCGGGACGAGTTCTAGCTCTGTCCGATGCTACTCCGTAATCAATGGACATATCAAGAAGTGGCTATCAAACAATCATCGAGGACTTCACGTTTATGCCGTTCAGTTGAAATCCTCGTGGGCTGCATGCTGCAAAGGGACCGGTACGACTGGAAACTTTCAGGATAAGACATATCCAAGTAGACTTCGAATGGAAGTCGAGAAGACAGACCATCAACGCCCTTTCAAGTGACATCGTTAGGGGTGGTTTGGCAGTTTGGTAAGAGGCGTAACCCAAGAGCCTCGAGTTTACGAATCATAAAGGTCAGTGAATGAAGGCTATCGGTAGCCGGATATCGGTAAACCTAGATGAATCAACGGTGTAATACTCCCGAGGGTGGTTGATGTCAGCCTTTTCCAAGAACGACATAACAAAAGCTAGAATCCGTCTTGGTCCCTTCGATAGCTTGTGTTCTATGATTTCCACAACTAATCGCCCCTCAGGATGCCTGGTGGTATTCGGAAGGCGATAAACCATCTCCGGCGTTTTGACCCACACATCCCACGCCCTTTGTAGTTCCTTGTGTTCGTTTGGATCCATCGATACTTATCTTTAACTATGAATGGGAACGCCTAGCCTTTCGGGTTAATTCGGTACCATTCCTTCATATGTTCAGCAATTTGACACTTATGCACGCATCCCTCATGGCTACCCCAGCGGTGTGCTCTTTAAACAGCTAAGTCATGAGCAAGGACATGGGCAATACACGTCCCTGCGAAATTATTAATGTCAGACCAGCTGAGCGTTACCCCTCATGATGCATAAGGGTTTCACCTGGAGCAGGCACTAAATCACAGGAGGATCGATGCGATATCCTAAATGAGGTGACATCGTGAACAGAGTCTATTTCCAGCCCCTGGCTTTTAGGAGACGCTCCTAGTTATAATGTTTTACCAAAACGCCGTTGATCAGCTCCTCTTCGACCCCCTCCTCAGTCCCCTTTCTCAATTCAGTCTGTCCATAAGCACTCGTCCGAGACTTACGCCATTGCTCCATYGTCGGCGTAGCATCGTCATCAAACCTTTTCTTCGCGCCGCTTCTTTGAAGAATGCTACTTTGCAGGAGGGGCTTGAGGAGAACGTTGTCATCTGTCATGCAGAAGTAGAACGCGCCAAGTCGCGTTTTGTTCCTCTGATCGACGGGAGGCTGAATAACTCTATCAAATTGAGGTATTAAGGCACAGCTGGAAAGTTCAAGCGTCGAATGTACCTGTGTATGGTCGCGGGATAAAACCCTCCTGACAAGAATTCCATGGCGTCGCCAGCGTTGATGACCTGTTACAAACATGTTATTCAAGAGGATGGGAACCAGAATGTCGAGCCTAGTTTCAATAATGGAAATACAACATACCAGTGCGTTTTCAATGTGCTTGATCCACTTCCATTGTCCTTGCTTGGTGAGTATCTGGAGCCCAGATACGGGTTGACTCCAAAGGATTGTGATTGTGCCAAAGTCTAATTATTAGCGTGGATTTTCAATGGAGGAATGAGACGAAAATGACGCTCAAGCACAAACCTGTATGTCCTTTCAGCCAGACATGCTTCGTGGTTTCTTCTTCGTGGTCAGATCGTGGGTAGCTCGAGGGTGTTGAGGATGCTAGTGCAAAGTTTATATGGATCCATGACTTACTACTTCATGAACCGGACTGTATCGCAGGTAAGCTTTGCTTCACGAAAGAGAAAATGGAAGGAAATTACCATATGTCTCCCCAACAGCATCGTATCCGTGTAAATTCACAAAAGCATCTTCAGGGAGCTCCAGTCCTATCGCCAGGAGCCTGAAGACAAGAGGACATTCAGCGGATGCCAAGAATGGTGGCTAAATCGATGACCTTAGGACAGGATGCAAGACCTTGAAATGATTGAATTCCGCGAACGCCTTGATCTCTGGAAGGAAGGGTCGAATGGCCTGAGGGTGCTGCCTCTTGGTGACATCACGATTGACTATAGTAGGAATTTATACTTGAGCATTGGAGGGTACTAGAGAGAGAAACATTATCCGAGAAAACTCACTATTGTAGTGCTCGACTTGATCACGGATACCTCCATCAATGTGCTAAGTTTGCCATCGAAAGGCTGCCTATGTTGTAAGGGAGCGCACTCACCCAGTATTGCCGGGGTTTGTAGCCTTGGTAGGACCCTGTCGTTTTCATGGAACCGGCATATTTGTTCTTTTCCTCGTCCCCAGTACCGTCAAACAAGACGTTTCCTATGTCTACGATACGAGAGGCCTAGTAATAAAATATACTCAGATTCAAACAGACTTGGCCGGGATGACTATGTTAACATACCTGTTTCTCGTCTAGCCCATGATTGATAACGTAGAAGAAGCCGACGTTGGTCATGGCATCACGGACTTGCTCCGCGAGGCGTAGACGACCTTCAGGCGTATTTGCCTCAGAAATATCAACTATCGCAAGCTCGGCATAATCGACTAGGAGCCGCAGGTAGAGTAATGGTTCGTCAAGGTAATAATCGATCGGGAAAAAGAAAAGACATTACGAGGTTCAGTGGTGGGCGGAGCTGGAGTGTAATGAGGTACAACGGGGATCGTAGCGGTGGGCATATCGTTGTTTTCAGGTAAGTCTGCAGACTCCCACACGTCGTCTCAGACTTCACAGGAAGGGTTTCATGGAAAGAGTCCGAAGGCCATCTGCAATAATGTCGCAATCAGTTCTCGCGAAGCTCACATTTCCAATGTCAGCTAGTTTCAAGACGCCCACCTGAGTATGATCACGGCCTGGTCAGTACAAGGTTTTGGTAGACCAACCAGCGTGAGCGCTTGACTCGAAGAAGCTTGAGAGAATAAATCGTCCTGATTTGGAAGGCAGTGTTCACAGTTGGGGCCCTGGTGCCCGACATTCATAGTTGACGCGCCTTGGACGCGCCACAATAGCGCAGAGTGCTTGTTAATTAACCTTGTAGTAGTAGTATGTAGTAGCTAATGTATATGAAGGTATCCGATTATTATCGATAGCTTGGGTATGATCAACCATTATAATTAATGATCGTTATATAGCTAAAATACTTACGGCAAACATCAGGTTCATGGCTCGCCGATCGAGAAGGAACTAGAGTAACTCACCTCGAGGCGGGAATGTCCTGGTCCACAAGGCTGACCAAGTCAGAGAGCGCGGAAGAAAGACAGCCTAGGTCCCTTCGCTCCAGTGGCAGAGCTATTTCGCGCTTGCTAGTACTTGGGTTTCCAAAGCATTTCTAGAAAAGCACCAAAATTAGCAACCAATGAATAGCTTTAGTTCTCATGGCGCATGCTTTACCTTGAATACCTCGAACTTCTTAGAGAATAGCGGCACCTTGGTGCCAGTGTTGAAGAGCTTGAAGAAGCTTCCGTCAGCACCAGCATTGACGTTGAGGCCAGCGGTGACCTCGACGCAGCCGTCAAGACTTGCAGTAGCACCTCGCGCTCGGTAGTGGTGACCAACGTATGGTCCAGCGACTGGACGCACCGTTGGAGCGGTTACGTTCGATGGAAGAGGAGAGACTTTGGGAGTCGCAATGGCCTGAGAGGCACTATACACCGGAGTAGAGGAGGAAACTGATTCAGTGTACTTAGGCGCATCCGGTGCCAAGGTTGTAGAGTAATCAGCCTTGTGGGTAGACGTCGAAGAGGCGATATATGAGGAATTGGAGCTAGAGAGGGGAGTGTCACTAGCTGATGAGCTTGGGATGGGGTACCCGGTCGTGACTGTAACTGTGACTGTAACGGGACTAGGGCAATTATCACCATGGATATCGGATTTGGTAGGGGTAGAGACTGTTGTCAGAGATGGGATGAAGGTGGAACTGCTCAATACTGCACTTGATGACGAAGGTTTAGTATCCGTCTTACTGGGCACTGCGGTATCGGTAGGCAGGGGCGATAGGATTGGAAGGAGGACTGTGTTTGAGACCGAAGGCTGCGGCAGCGATACGCTCGGGCTACTGTCTGAATGAGTGGCGGAAAATAGTGAGCTGCTTGAATCAGGGAGGGCTTTGGATGAAGATGACGATACAATGCTTGTGGTAGAGAGCGTGGAAATCACGGAGGCTTTGGAAGAAACTGTGGTGAACGTCGTGGATGGAGTTGACGAGGTTGCCGAACTACTCGCAGAAGAGTGTAGAATCGTGCTGGCAGATGCGTGCTCGTTGAGGTCGAGAGACAATGTGGCGCTGGCATCGAGATCAAGGAAGACGGTGGCTTTGGCCAGACCTTTGAGCGCGGATATACCGAATTCGACTCTTGGAATTAAATGAGCTTCTATGCTGCCCTTAACTGAGATCGATTGGTCGACAGATAGTTTGAGAGCTGTGATAGTTTCAGTTATATAATGTTTCTGTCAATTTAGGATGCGACCTACGACTATCTGCTGGTACGAAGTTCCCTCCAGAAGCTTGCGATGCTGAAGGCGGGAAGAACAGTTTGGTACCTTGCGTATGGTATGCCATGCCGAGTTTGATGTTGAGATCGGACTGCAAGGAAGCCCTTGCTTGGCCTTGAATCTTGAATGTTGGTCCGATAGACAGAATCCTGGAGTAGGTCACTCAGCGATTGATGAATTACAATGGAGAGCTGGGTTGCGTACCCTGGAAAGTCGAGTCCAGGAACTCCAACCTCGAAGAAAGATATCACTCCCGAGTCAATGCTTCCCTATGAGAAGAAGATAAACATCTGACAATGAAGAGATCTACCAAGGACTCACTGAAGCAGAAGCGACCAGGTTCAGGGTTCCAGCGAAGTCAGCGTCCAGACCTGGACAGTGTTAGTAAATGATGCTCGATGCCAACTCAATCAATCCAAGCAGCTTACCGGCAAAAAGTGCGAATTCCGAAATACTGGGAGGTATCAAGGAGCCCTTTGCAACAACGCCAACTTGAACAAGGGCATGGAGATTGGTATTGACATCGACGCTGATAGATGCGGAGGTAGCTATTTCTCCTGGAGCACTGGCAGGGCAGGACAAGCTTTTTGAAAGAAGCGGGAAGTCCTTGTTGACGTCGATAGGCGAGAGATTGACCGTCTTCGAAAGGTCTATTTTACTGATAGCTAAGGCCGGGGCGTCTGTCATTTATTTCAGTCGGAGGGAGTATGATGGCACTTACAACCAAGAGCGTCGCCAACATCCTTGCCGATGCCTTCAAGGCCATCTTTGATACCATCGAAAATTCCTCGACGTGCAAAACGATCTGTTGCATGACGCTTAATTGGGCTGAGACCGCTAGGCTTGTCTTCGACGGCTTCAGGGACTGTACTCCCTTGGATGAAGAATGCTACCTCTCCAAGTCTAATGAAGGCGGATATAAGCTTCTCTGCGACTGACCAAGGGAACGTCGAGGCGGCTCACTGAGATGGGTCGATGGCCTCAAAGTTTGTGTCCAGCGTTATACCCTGGACTTGTGGTAAAGTCCCCCGGCGATGCAGGCGACGTTTGACGTCGGCAGGAATGGTTTGGTTAGTGTGAACCCAGTTTCGGACGACGCGGGCGAAAGCACTCTTTCCGCACTGAAGACAATATCAGCGGAAGAACCAAGAACATCGCAAGAACAAGGCATACATTATCTGGGAGGCGAACAATTTTCCCTGCGGCACGGTTTCTTCGAAAGAGATGACCACATGTGCTTGGGTCCTGGCACACGAGGCGTATGTCTTGAACATCGGCGTTTGGGCTGCATCCTAGGATGACCCATCCTGCGGCGGGCGTGATGTCAGAAATGGCATCGGCTGAACCCGACTAAGGGGTTGTCAATAGGGAAGAAGAACATGAAAAATGTAAAGAGCTCACAATCTCCAAGGTTCCAAGAACCTGGCCATTCTTGCGGAGATTATAAGAACATTGCCCGCCGAAACAAGGTTTGTTCCAGTCGTTCGAAGCAAAGACTACTGAAGAAGTAAGGAAAGTAAAAGAAAGGACAGTGATGAGATGGTTCATCCCGAAAGAATGTGGGGTTGAAAGAGCGAAAGGAAAGAAGATGCAGATGCAGACCCACAGCCTCAGAGGATGTCGAATTTATACAAGACTCAGGATATTTTGAATATGCATCGCTGTGAGGTACAACGGGCACGAAGCCCGCGTTCGTTACTTGACGAAAGAGATGATAGTCAGATGCATTGGCATACCAACAGGCGCTTCCTGTCCCCGACATGCTTGTTCAATGGGCTGTAACTGTTTGGGACGAGGAACCGACATCAAGAGGCGGTCAATCAGTCATGATCGTCGGCTAATGATATTGGAGACTCGGCGTAGTTATGGACAATGTTGTGACATCTAGGAGAAAGGAAGATAACTGACAATCGAAAACACAGACAACGACGGAAAACGACACACCAGATGACGGATGGGAACACCTTGGTCTCCGACATCATCAAAGAAGTCGAGATCTAGCAAATTTCTGAAGGTCAGAGGGCGATGATGGAAATTATGATGCCATTAATAGGTCGCAAGGAGAGCAAAAGAAACTAAAAGTCACAAAGCAGGAATGCCGACGGTTCTAGGTGGATTATAGGTAGAAAAAACATGCTCGTGGGATGCAAAGTCCATATGACCAAACGATTGTATATGATGTGATAGGTGGGAGTATTGTAGGTGCAACACAGTTGTCCATTAAGCTGAAGAAAACGAGAGAGCAACGAAGAGAGTGATCATCAGCAAACAAGAAATAGCCAAAGTTCCAGAGTAGGATTAAATCCACAACAAGAGTCCACGAAAGAAAATAGTCCTTGACGAACTAAGCATTGCTAAGAAGTATATCGTCAATAGCATCGTTGATGACTTTCTTGCGGGACGACAGATCCATCCCAAACTGTTCTTCTAATTGTTTTCGGATTTCTCTCTTGGTTATCGAATTGAGGTCCGCAGTGCGGAGGATCTCTTGAACCGCGCGTTGGATGGAAGCCTCAGACGGCGCTCCTGGTGGTGAGTCCGACGTCGGTATCGGAATGTCGAGGTAATTCGTGACAGGTCGCGACGGGGCAGGTTGGTACATCATGCCGTACTGTGACTGGGGCGTGTTTCGACCGGACTGATATCCGGGAGGGGGAAGCATCGCTTGAGAGGGCGACGGAGAATGAGCACGAGGTTCGTAGTAGGTTTCACGGCCATAGATGGATGCTGTATGAGACTCAGCATATCCTTCGTTCTTGAACTTTTGAGGTGGAACCCAAGATCCAATGCTGTGGTTAGACTCCTTGTCCCAAAGCTCGTTTTCCTGAAACGAACATGAGCGGCAGTGGGCATGAGAGGTCAAGAAAACGCACATAGTCCGTCCACGACTTCAAAGGAATAACGCGGGGATCAAATTTGCCTTCGTCCTGAAAATGATGGAATTAACAGAGGAACCAACGAAGTCGAGGTCGATCACTTACGTGCACGATCAGTTTCTTTCCAGATTCACCCATGACAACACGAGTGGCACCCCAAGAGAAATCGTCCATCTTCCAGAAGGAGTAAAGAGGAAGGAAGAACGAGAAGACAGGGATGGCAAGGATGTAGAAGATCATCCAACCGATCATATCCCACTTGCGGCGAAGGATGAACACCAAAGCCTGGATACCATAGATAGCAGCTATCATGATGAGAGAGATCGTTGGGATTGCCTTTCCGAGACCGGCTGTGAGGTATATGAGGTACACGAGCTATGAAAAAGTATGAATAAGCAATGAAAGAGAGCAAGTGGCAAGTGACTCACATATGCAACAGTGACTGGTTGGGTGATGGTCGAAACGAGATCGATCATGACGATGAAGCGCATGGAGAAACAACAGAAACCGCAAAGTTGATCCAAGAAGACGAGTTCTCCCAAATTGTGGACTGTGGAGTTAATCCAGCGACGACGTTGGGAGAGCAAAACTTTCCAATCGTCGGGGGCGACAGTGTAGGCATGGGCGTCCCGAATGAACTGAGTCTTAAACCGAGGGAAGTGCTTGAGAAGAAGGGTAGTCAAGTAACGATCTTCACCAAGATGCAACAAGTTCTTCATGTGGAGGGTATCGACGCGATTCTCCGAATAGTCATGAATCATCTGGTTGGAGATGAGGAGGGGCTTGTGCGTGTCCGGCGTGCGAAGGCGGTAAAGGGTGAAACAACCAGGAAGACAAGTGACCGAACCGAAGAGACTCTCGAATGCCTTGGCCATATGATGGGAAAGGAAATATTCGTACACCTGCAGCTCGTGTTAAAGTGGAGAACTTAAGGGTGGACGAGTGTACGTACCTGCATCATTGTGATGATGGATTGCTTCGCGTTCGCCAGTTCAGTTTCACCGCAGACACCCAAGAGCTTCTTGTCGTGTATCATACTATAAAGTTGTTGGTCAAAAGAAGGCACGGAGGAAAGACACGGCCACATACGCAGAGATAAGCCTGTTCACCGAGAAAGGATCGACAGTGGTATCGGCGTCAACCATGAACAAGTATTCGTAGAAGGTCGGGTTGACACCAATAACATTCTTGATCTGATGATACATCTCCAGTTCCAGAGGATTCATGGGAGCATTGAAGTGAACCTAAGGGCAGARGMCGAYGGTGAGCCCCTGTCGYRCAAACMGATTCAGCTKGTRCTGACCTTATTCAAGAAGTGCATCAACAGCATTTGAGAGTCTCGTTTACCACGATTACCCGGCCTTGAGCGCTCCGTCGGTTTACCAATCTTGACGACGACGAGGTAAGGGACGACATGACCAGAGCACTCGTAGAGACCCGAGTAGACTTTGCCCATGTTGTGTTGGCGAGCACCCTCTCCGAGAGACAAGAAGCTCAAGGGTTCCGGGTCAAGGTTGGGGTCGGCGCCAAGGATATCGAGGACGATGCGCGGGGTAGGCCTATCGTTACCGGAACCAACGATCATACCATCACAGATGATCATCAACAGCTTGCGTTTGTCATCATATTTCATCTGCGCAAGCGAGTCGATGGTGCGGCGGAGCGAGGCATCGTCTTCAGTATAACACGGGACCTGGCAGATAACGAATTTATCGTGGTCTTCCGGCGCACGAGGTGCAGAGAAGTTGACCGAGGCCAGGAACTTGAACCCAATGATAGCCACCATCATMGCAGACAAGACGAGCAAGATGTAGGTGGCGAACTGACATTGCGCCGATTCACGGTTATCCACCTTGCCGATGAGGAAAAGGTTGCGAAGACAGATCCTTTGGCGGGAGAGGACATCGGGGGGAATGTTGAGTTCATCGAGCGTCTTCGTGATATCCGTACCCGCGTGGAACTTGAAGACATCAACAATYGACGAATGCATGAARTTCGTGTCAACTTGRGGCGCCTGAGTRCCGGGAGGSGACATRACGGCGGGAGGACTCGAGATATACGATGAGATATCATACACCATGCCTCTGTACGTGGCCACAAGTTTACCAGTAGCAGCCATATTCCTCAGTTCCTTGGGTGTATAGCCTACAAAGCCCACACGGGAGTTGTATCGCATGACGACCATGTTCTCGAAATACCAGTCGGGCCTCGGATCGTTGGTGAAAACGCGGAAGTCGTGGTACTGAGCGTCGAGATTGGTATTGTTCGCCGAGTTCAGAGTAATGAACGGACTGATGCTACCGTCAATACCGTTGCACAGGGAGCTGACCTGAACACTAGCTTCAGCATACATCACGACAACAAAGTAAAGGACATACTTGGACAGGGAAAAGATTGTCGGCAACAACACCACCATACTTCAAAATAGACTTCCGAGGGACAACACTGATGGCGCGCCCATGAACCTCTGCGATGGCATTCAAATCRAAGACCTCGCCGCGRATGGCCGTCAGAACATTRCCGGGGTTGAGCTGRACGGAATGCGACGACAACTCTCTCAARTTGAAGACGTGTTGTGTCGGACAAATGAGAAGACCAAGGACGGCRATGACGAAGGTAGTACAACCACAGATGAACCAAATCAACAGGTTCAAAGCAAGCTTCTCYCTCCACGCCTGGCGCACATCCATACGCTTCATGCGACCAAGGTGRGTCAGGCAGAAGTTCGGAACCCAGAACGTGAGCATCCAGCAGATAGCGACCCAGCGCCGACGAGCAGAAGACTCCTTCAACACCTCAGTCGTTTCACCCTCYTGAACATCACCAGGGAGCGCCTCCTTATCCAGTAATCCCTTCTTATCAGCATTTTGGAACATRTTGCGTGAGGGGGCATACGACTCCGAGCCGAAGTTCGAAACAGAGTCGTCACGTTGACTCGTGAACCGACTGCGACCATCAAAGTCTTCGCTCCGGAGAGACTTCTGTTCATCGGCATCATCATCATAAAGGTCGGCTCGCTGGAAGGGCGAAGCATTCGAGACGAGAGGCAGCGCTTGGTTCGAGGTGTTGAAAGGATCAGAATARCCTCCCGCCCAAGGGGAGGCATCCCCTTCCGCGCCAGGAGATGAGTACGGCCCATATGGGTCACCCAGTGCACCGGCACCTGCAGCCAAACCAGCACCGGCCTCAGCATCCTTAATACGATTTCGCTTCTGCTCCTCCACATCTCTTGAACGAATGTGATCTTCAAGTCGATGGAAGGCAGCTTGCGATAGGAAGACCTAGCGTAAGGACATAGATGTGAGCCTCAGCAGACCATAACAAGGGACAAAAACTTGCCTTCTGTTGACCAAGGACGATATCCTTATCATTCATTCCCAATGCTGTTCGTGCTTGTTGTACCCATTCTTGTGGTGTTCCCTCAGAGACACCAGCAGCGACCAAACCTTCCTTGTACCTCTCACAGAACTCGTCAGGCGTCATCCCGACCTCAAAGACATTGATACTCCGACGAGCGACCTCGGATAGACCGACGCTTCGGACTTGTCCCTTGACACTCCTGCCCTCCAGTTGATTCGGCAGCTGCGAGTCGTTGGGGTTGATACAGAAGATGTACCAAGCCTGGGTCTCATCTAAGGTCTCGAAGAGTGTATCCAACGCAGCTCGGAACTCGCCCGCGATGCATGGGATGCCCCCAACAGTAGGAATGTTTTCGTCATCGTGATCATCATCAACGCCCTCCTTGACGGTAGGCATGCGACGGATGGTGCCTTTCCTCCTGGTCGACGGGGCACGCATTGGCTTGACTGGCTGTTGAGCTGCGACGATGGTCTCTTCATTGCGTGGATGCGCCTGGGTAGCGATGGCCTTGGCGGAGAAGAGGCCCTTGATGAAAGGATTGTTCGAGCCAGAAGTATCTGAACCGTCAGAGGTACCACGGAGCAGGGAGACGAAGTCGGGATTGAGAGAATCGAGATTACGTTCAAGGAAGTTCTCCGATGAGTACGTAACGGGGCCGTTGAAGTGATGGACGGTGAAGGCGGGGAAACCAGAGCGGTCCATAGTCCCAGTCTTGAATGATGAGTGATTACCCCAACGCTTGCTGAAGGCTTCCACCATCGTCAGGTTCGTCTTCTTTGGAGCACGCCTAGCTTGATCGTCCATGATGTGGATGAGACCACCAGGCTGGTTCTGAAGCAGACGAAGACATTCTGAGTTATCGAAGTAGGGAATTTGAGGAACAAATCGCGATATGCCTTCAGCATTGTATTCGCTGACGTGGCTTTCGAAGAGCTGCTTCTGAATCCAATTCTGCAGGCGCTCGTTTGCGAAGTTGATACAGAATTGGTCGAGGGAGTTGGGGCGACTCGTCATATTCTGTGGGCCGGGTAGGTCAAAGAGACCGATGAATGTTGAAAAGTCGTCACGGCAAAGTCGTTGATTGATATGTTCATTAATCCAAGCGAAAAGAAGGGAGTACAGGGTTTTAGCGAGGTCGTCGCGATTGTCAGAAGCGCCATCTGGGTCGAGGAACACTGTGCAGAGCTCCTTCTTCAGCAGCTTGGTCTTGTATGATAGCGTGGACTCCAGGGCAGAGGGCTGTACTCCTAGGAAATCAGCGACAACCTCGAGGATGTCTGTGTTGCGAACGACGGCAGCATCCTCGTTGCGAGACCTATCGATCGTAAACTCCAAGTTGCCTAGGTGCAGGATCGCGGCAATAAGTTGACACGTCTGGGCCACCAATCGTTTGGAGAGACCGATTGTCTTGAGGGCGACTTTGAGCTGCTCAAAGCGTACCGCGTCTTCATCACGAGCCGAAGGGTCCCGCCTAGGTGCGGTCCGCTGCCCGAGGTATCGGTATGTCATCTTGTCAAGGAGGTGAAGATGCTGTCGTTCCTCGGGGGAGGCACCGGCAACAAGGTAGTAGAAGATGTGGAAGTTGCGCTCGCCAGACGGAGCACCAGCGACTCGGTTGCGCTCCAAATAGTAGTCCAATGTCTTGACCCCAGAAAGGCGGCCTCGATCAGAAAACTGAAGCTCAGTGTATTTTCCGAATCGGGAGGCGTTTGGGTTGAAGAGGGTCCTGGCGTTACCAAATGTTTCGAGAACAAACTCAGCTGCGGGGACTTGCGTCGCAAGCTTAGAGCCCTTCTTCCCAGGATTGCTGACACTGAGCTCGAGTAAAGTCTTGATAGCCAACCGTCTGTTCTCAGATTTGCCGCTGCCCGTCTCACCACTGAAACTGATGAGCATAGCTCAATGCCTAGGCGACCAAAACTCACCTCAAAAGAATGGACTGGTCCTGCGCCGTCCTTCGCATGTGGTAGTAGGCATTGTTGGCGATTTGGAATATATGAGGCGGCAGTTTTTCCTTGTGCTCTGAGGTGTCTCTGTACTCTGCTGCATATTTCTGCAAAACCGAATCCGAGTTGCTGGGAACGTATTTGTGGGGGTTGACGGCGACGAGAGCTGATGTTCCTATATTCGTGTATATGTGGTCGGACATGAACCGTTCTCGAATACAGGCGACGATGACATCGTCCGAGATGTTGGAGAGCTCAGAGAGGTCCGTGATGGCCTCCAGCCGCTGGTGGGCATTCATCGTCGACTGCCGATTCATGCCAAGCGAGCTCGTCGTGAGGAGTAGCGACGAAAGGGTGTGGTAGGGAAGAGAACGTGGAGCTGCGGGCTGGCTTGCAGCAGACCCGCGTCGTGGATGACGGTGGGGAAGAGAGAAAAAGTGCTGGTAACGATGCTGGCTCTTGGCGAGAAGATTTCCGGAAGGTCGTTCCCACGATCAATGCCGGCCGAGGAAGCGCTGAAAAACCATGAGCTTGCCCGGTCACACCAACCCGTTTCAAGAACAGCCTCGAACTGTATCCCCTCCTGGTTCATGCTCAACCGTGGCAGGCAGAAAATTATGCCTTTTGGATGCGCAGGTCATCATGGCCGAAAGCGTGTAAGTGATACAGGTAATTTAAAAATGACCATACAGCCTGGTACGCATTGCTCGGTTGAAGGCAGACGATTGTCGACAAATGGCCATGCTTGGAGACGCGTTCCTCAAGTTTTTTACAAGCACATAACTATCGCTGCGCGGAAGCCATAAGACCTCGCGGTACTCAAGCACTTTTTCAAAGCACCAAAGATTGAATATTGAACGTTCAACTAGTCGTCTTTAGTGAGAGCCTCACCTCCTACGGTTCAAGAGTACAACTGACCTAGTAAAAAACATTCCCTAGGTATAACCAGGATATCGCTTGTGATGCTATCCATGGACAATTCATGGCGCCCTGGCGACTAATCCTTGCTTAAAAACAACGTTCACGTATTATCAAACAATGGGCTAAAGTCCAGGGAACGACGAAGCGCCGGTGTTGGGCCATTACGCGCACCCAAGGCGTCGGAAACTCGGCCCTCTTCTTATCACAACTCCCCCATCTATATTAAGCACTTCGCCCTCTGTCTCAACAACAAATTTCGACCATCAACGACTCAGCCTCATCCTTCCTCGAAAACTACATTCCTCACCTAGCTGATCGCACCGTACTATCAAGTACCCCGACCCTCCATCCTCTATCCCCACGAGCGCAAGCGTCCTTTTTTCTTAGGTTCGCCGCGCAACGCAAGTCATCTGAAGCAAGCACAACCCCGTCATCAAAGCTAGCCTGAGCACAACGGCGGATTGGCTCGGTGATGGGCGGGATTGGCTGGCAATAGCAATGCCCACATACCGAGAAGAGAGCCTGCCGATCCCCGAAAAAGCCTGGACAGTGAGCTTGGATGACTCCGCTCCAGCTGATGTACTCACCGTTGCCCCTTTCTTTAACCCTCCCTCGTACTTGCTGCCTCTCTCCAACAATCCCCCTCCCAACGGTTCCCCCTCCACACCGAACTCCTCCGGGGCCGCGTCGACCTCCGCGTGAACACATGGGAACTGTTCCCCGAAGCTTTCGCGATGCTTGCTGCAGGTCTATCAGTCTACCGTCTATCAACATTTCCACAACCGTATGTTGTCTCCCCCCTTTTAAGAAGCCCATTCCTTACTCACACTGCTCAAGCCTACAGAACTAACTCCCACTATTCGCCCTGTCGTCGCAGCTAGACGAAATCCGTTGACGGAGAAGGTTTCTGATACCACCTCCAAGGCGAGTCCCACATCCGTTTGTTCTCGTGCTACGCTCATCTAAGGATCTACCTCATCTATAGCTGTGGACCGGCGCAAATAAGGCCTAACTCTGCCAGCTTCGCTCCCTTCCTCACGGTCTTGTAATGGTCTTGTCAAAATACTTGGACAAGTTACAAGTCAGAATGGGGAACTCAAGGTGGTGTTGAAGGCAGTTGTTCTGCATTGGGCAGGATGTAGGTGTAGTAGTAGCCAATAGAAATAGAATATTTGTATTTTTTACAGTGGCAATACATCCTTTTCAAGAATAATACACGCGAGACAGAATGAGAGAAGCAGAGAAATGCTGAGAACTATTGGRTAGTCTCGGATAGTCTAYGCACGAAAYAGATCGGGTCAGAGAATCGGTCGTGAGACGGAGAGCCACACAGAACAGACGAGGCGCTTAGTTATCTCCGGCCGTCTCTGTCTCCCTCCGCCTGCCTCTGTGTGTCTCATCTGGGTTTCCACTGGGGATCAACCTCGAGAGGGACGCTGCCCCCTTGCAATCAACCAGCCCAGTGGCACCAGCCTTTAGCGACGTTTTTGGCTGGCTCATGGACATCCCACATGCCCTTCATCCCACGCGCACGAGGGTGGTGAGCCTGACCCAAGGCAGCTGGCAGGACAAGGACAAGAGCGTTCAGCGCCTTGGACGAAAAAGCGGCAGCTAAAACACCCGAGTACACGAAGTCCTCTGTGGGAGCCATCTTCCGATCCTCGAGGACCAAGATGTATGACGGGGGGCTCACCCGGTCAAGACGAAGAATACGAGGGTGGGTGCGAAATTTCTGGAACAGAAACCGCAGTTGAACCTCCGGCGATGGTATGTTTTGCAAACGTGGTGATGGAGACAGAGAAACCATCGTGGGTGCAGTGAACGACTGTTCTCCTGCCCCTTCAATCAACGATTCGTGTGCGTGTCGAGCGAGACGAGTGTGTTATGAGGTCCATCCAGCCCTCGTGCCAGATCCCAAACCGAAACATCCGCTCAAAACCCTCCCTCGGAAGATCTTTGGGTAGTAACGGAGTCTGGGGAGTTTCTGGTATGGCACTTGGCCAAAATTTAAGACCGGGTCCAGCTAGAACCAATCGAGGAGGGCAGTATCCTCAGACCTTAGCCCGCGCGCGAGAAAGACAAATAATGTCTGTGTGGAACGAGCGTCGTGGTCTTCGGACTGTGGTGGTGGTTGAACGGGACTCAACGTGGCCACTTATAAGAGGCGATGACGCCGATGAGACGAAACAAACAAACCCCTTTCTCCTCGTCACATGGGAATTATCTCAGGGATCCAGTCTGTACGAGTCAAAGGTTCGGGGGGTATGGCTGTGTCCCGCCCATAAATATGACCCTGTTGAACATATCGCGACCTTCACCCTTTCTTTACAACCACTATGACGACCACAGCTGAGCCCACCGTACAATTCCTCAATACCATTGAGTTGGAATCAGTCGAGGCCAGTAAGATCGAGAAAGTCAGCTTGTACTCAGGACGCGCCGAAGTAACGCGTTCGTACAAGTTGGATATCAAGACAGGCCAGAACCAAGTGAAAATCACTGGTTTACCCCGAGTTCTCGACGATGATTCTTTGCGGTGAGCTTACTACTTCCCTTCTCGTTGGATTTCAGGTCTAAGCCTTGTTACTCTATCAGTGTTGAAGGTCGAGGTGCTGCTACGATTCAAGGGGTCACAATCGTCAACAAGACCACACCACCCCCAGCGACCACCTCTGAGGCCCTCCAAGCTCTGGAGAAATCGAAACAAGTGACCGATAGGGCTCTGAATCGATGCAAGAAAGCCATTGCTTCTTTGGAATCTTACCTGGCTACGTTGAAAGCCGATGAAGTCGGCGGTGTTGCTGCTTGGGACCTTCTGGACGGCTACGAAGCTCAAGGGGAAAAACTTGATGCACGACTTCTGACACTCGAAGCTGAAGCCAAGAAAATCAACGAAGATATCCAGAAGGAGAAAAAGTCTCTAGTGGCGGGGTACAAAGTAGACGACAAGCTGACCAAAATCGCGACGATTGACCTATTTGCGGATGTTGAAGCTTCCGTGACGCTTGTCCTCATCTATGGTGTGTTCCTACCTGCTTATCTACGTGATTCTCATCCTCATGCCACCCTTGTACAGCCGTTTACCAAGCCAATTGGGATGCTGTGTACGACATCCGAGTGCAAATGGATGCCACGAAAGAACCTGTTCAACTCGTCTACAAAGCCGCGATCACTCAAACCACTGGCGAGGTGTGAAGTCTTCCGCTCCAACTCTTGTTCACTGCTCATCGTTCTCTTTAGTCATGGAATGATATTTCTCTCACCCTCGAAACAGTCACTCCAACATTTGGCGTGGAACTGCCCGACCTTCAGCCCTGGAGAATTTCTGCTCGCCGTCCTCCAGCGGGAGCAGTCAAGTCCAAGACCCTGTTTGGATCGGTTTCGCGTGGTGGCGGTGGTGCCCCTGTTCCTAATGATGACAGTGACGAAGACATGGGCTTTGCCCTCGAATCTATGGAAATAGCTGTCTCTTCAAGCATGGTTCGCAGACAAACGGTGGTCACGAACAAGGGCAATCTCAGCACGTCGTTCCAGGTCCCTGGGTTGGTCACTGTGCCTAGCTCTTCGGATTCACAGAGCGTTACCATCGTTCAGTTGGGTCTGGAGGCGACCATGCATTGGTTGACAATCCCTAGGGCTGAGGCGAAGGTCCATTTGAAGGTATGCTACGGCAGACCTCGCGATGGCATTGCATGATCTGATATGTTTCTTACATAGGCTAAGATCAAGAACGCGTCAGAGTTCCCTCTCCTCCCTGGCACGGCCAGTATCTACGTCGACGGCAGTTTCATCTCCAAGACCCAAGTACCGGCCTCTAACCCTCAGGAAAGCTTTGACTGTCCTCTCGGGTATGTAACATTTCCCCAAACTACCCCATTTCTCCCACTCATATCATGCATTCGTAGCCCGGATCCTTCTGTTCGCGTTACTTATCACCCCTTGTCGAAGAAGTTGACAGAAAGCGGTTTCTACTCCAAACACTTCAGTCGCTTGTTCACTCAGCAAATCACCATCCACAACACGAAGACGACCGCCATAAACGACCTCACCATCATCGACCACATCCCTGTCTCGGAAGACTCAGACATCACTGTTAAATTGGTTGAACCTGGCTTGACCCCGCCACCCAACCCCCCGTCCTTGGTATCGTCTAAGAGTACCCTGGGCAAAGTGGAGAAACCTCCTACTGTCACTGTTTCGAAGGGCGTCACGGCTAATTGGGATGGCGCTGATGATCCAGAGTGTGATGTGCGTGCGTTGGGGAGGTATGGTCGGATTGCGTGGAAATGTGCAATTCCGGAGCAGGGGAAGACGAATGTTAACCTTGTGTGGGAGGTCAATACGGCATCGAAGCTACCAATCACTGGATTGTAATTTATACACTCTCCATGTAATAAGTCGATATATCGTGGATTGCAGAGCCTGGAGGCGAATGGTTGGTTCCCTCGGGATTGAATAATATGTTTGAGATAGAGGGACACTTCCGGGGTTGCCTTCGGCCCCAATCCATTCTGTGATTGTCAAGTGCCCTTTACCGCCGTGGTTTCGTTCGTAGAAGTAAGTGAAAAAGAAGCCATGCCCCCTATTTCTCCTCAAACTTGGCAGTGCACGTCAAATTGACTCAAGATCTACCATGACTCGATCTAGTGTATAAAATGACCCTTGACGCGACTCCCAGCGCCCTCAACTCAGCCCAAATGACGCCCCTAGCTCAACCAGAATTTCTCAACACCATCGAGCTAGTTACTTCGGAAACCAGCAAGATAGAAAAAGTCAGCTTGTACTCCGGTCGTGCGGAAGTAACCAGGGTGTATCAGCTCGAGGTCAAGACTGGCCAAAACCAAGTGAAAATTTCTGGTTTACCCAACGTTCTGGACAATGACTCTTTACGGTGAGCTGGTATTTTCTTCGTGGATACGCTAGTCTGTGACTCATGCTTTTATGAATAGCGTTGAGGGACGCGGGAAAGCTACGATCCAAGGCGTCACCGTTGCTTTCAAAACCCCTTCGCGTCCTGAAACGACTTCCGAAACTCTCGAAGCATTACAGGATTCGAAACGAGTGACAGAGAAAGCTATCAGTCGCTGCAAAAAGGCTATTTCGTCATTAGAAGTCTATCTGTCTTCGCTGAAGGCAACTGCGACTCCCGGGTTGGCTGCTTGGGAGGTTCTCGATGGATTCGAACAATATGGAGAGAAGCTTGACTCTCGTTCAACGAAACTTCAATCCGAACTTCAGAAAATCAATGAAGACATCGAGAAAGAAGAGAAGTTGCTGGCGTTGGGGAACAAAGCAGTGGATACCAGGCTCTGCAAAGCCGCGACGGTCGACTTATTCGCTGATGTCGAAGGCCCAGTGACACTTGTTCTAATTTACGGTATGTTCAAGTCCATCCTTACTCCCTCGCCCCACGTCTTACCTCCGGAAATTCACAGCTGTTTCCAATGCAAACTGGGAAGCCGTCTACGATATTCGTGTTGACATGAACGCCACTAAAGAACCCATCAAACTCACATATAAGGCTGGAATAATTCAAACGACTGGCGAGGTACGTGAGCTAACTCCTCAAAGAGTATATTCGCTGACACAACCTATTACAGAGCTGGGATGACGTCTCGCTTGTCCTTGAGACGGTCAAACCGACATTCGGTGTTGAGCTGCCTACGCTCCGACCATGGAGGATATCCGTTTCCAGACCTGAACCCCGTGACTATGGCAAGTCTCGAAGTCGATTCCTCAGAGCATCCACTTCTAGCGACGAAGACGAGGAAGAAGTGCATTACGTGGACCAGTATTCTTCCGCCGTACAAGATGCGAACTTTGCAAAGAAGAAGAAAAAAGCCAACATGCAGCATCGTGAAGCTGTCGTCACCAATAAGGGTAACCTCAGCACCTCATTTAGCGTACCCGGTCTAGTCAGCATTCCTAGTCGTTTGGATTCTCAAAGTATCACTATCACCCAGTTGAGCCTCGACGCGACTATGCATTGGTTGACTTTACCAAGGGCTGAAGCGAAGGTTCATCTGAAGGTTAGTCTCTAGTTCTACGCCCTCAGACATGATTGCGGTTTCTGAACAAAACCTTTCAGGCGACTATTAAGAACACATCTCAGTTCCCCCTCATACCTGGGTTGGCGAGTATTTATGTTGACGGAAGCTTCATATCCAAAACTCGGGTACCGGCATCGAATCCCCAAGAAAGTTTTGATTGCCCACTTGGGTATGTCAATCTCCTTCTCATCAGCACCGTCATCCTTATCATAAAATTCACCACAGCCCCGACCCTTCCATCCGAGTCACTTACCATCCCTTGTCAAAGAAATTGACCGAGGGCGGGTTCTATTCAAAGCATTTCAGCCGTGTTTTCACGCAACAAATCACTGTGCAAAATACCAAGGCCATCCCCGTGAACGACCTCACCATTGTCGATCATATTCCCATCTCAGAAGATTCGCAAATTACTGTCAAACTCATTGAACCCGAGTTAACTCTTCCAGGGAAGGACAAGTCCACGTTAATATCCAAATCGACCAAGTCGCCGCCAGAGAAGCCAACGCCTGTAGTTGTTAGCAAGGGTGTCACTGCCATTTGGGACGGTGCCGATGATCCTGAGAATGATGTACGCTCGTTAGGACAGTATGGGAGGATTGCCTGGAAGTGTGTTATTCCGGAGCAAGACAAGGTTAACGTCAACCTCATTTGGGAAGTGAATACGCCGTCGAAAGTCGCCGTAGGTGGACTGTAGATAGTATCGTGTGTTTTATGGGGAACTACTCTCAGCGGCAGCTAATGCTAGTTTAATCCAGTCCATCAAAGCTTCCAATGACTCAATGCCCACACTTATCCTAACCAAACCCTCTTCGACACCCCACTCAGCGGCCCAATCAAGCTCCGCGGAGTGGGCGAGTATGGTATACGGACACGACAATGTAAAGGTAGTTCCGAGACTTGGACCTTTACAGCACGACAGTGTATCGTAAAATGCTCGCGAAGCAGACATTCTGGTGAACATCAAAGTGAAAAGACCGCCATACCCCCCTGCGATCGTACCATCGAAGTTTGAAGGGCGTCTACAACGATCATAATGTTCTCTTGTAATGTACTTTGGATAGTACACCTTTCGGATGACAGACGCGGATGGCCCTCCATCGGAAAGAGATCGGGAACAAAGGAATTCGCAGATATGTTCAGTATTGGTATTGATAATCCGTATGCGTTGTTCGAAATCTCTAGAATTGAGTTCCATGCAAGTGGCGTCCGGGGTGAAGTATGTGTCGATGAAGCGTTTTTGGAGAGCTGATTTTAGTCTAGGATAGAAGCGGCTTCGCGGGTTCAGGATAACGCTGTCGATACATGTGGATGTAAATATTGGTCGAGCTGCATCGTTGAATCGGACTCACCTGCCACCCATTACATCGGCATACCCACTGAAGAACTTAGATAAACTAGTGACAATGATGTCGACATATGGGAGGATATCCGCGTTGACGGCGGTCGCAATGGTATCATCAACGACGATAGGGAAATTGTGTTTATCCGCAAGACGTCGTAATTCCACGAGGTCAAAGGACTGGAGCAAAGGATTCGAAGGGAACTCTGTAAAGAGTGCTGCAACGGGAGGCGAATCATTGGTACGGCTTGAGCTTATGTTTTCGAGAAGTGTCTCTAGCTCATCTATGCTTGGAGTGATACCATGACCTAGATGATAGCACCCAGGTCCCCATTTCTGCAGAACTTTGAGTGTATCGGTGTAGAGGAACCTAACAGGGGGTCGGGTCAGGGACAACGGGGCATAGGGGCTACTTATGAATTAGACTGACCCAAAACAAATGCTTTTCGTGTGGGATATCGTTGACATCACGAGTTGATGAGTCTCCCAGATTCCAGCCATACCAGTTGGGAACAGAAATACATCTGACTCTGAGATACCTGAGTGGACGGCATCGCTCTGGTTGTACAAGGCAGCTATCCGTTGGGTTACAACGCGTTTCGCGGTCGCGCCAGCCGCGTTGTCGATATTCAGGTCAAATTGACAGCATATTTGTTTCCGGGGAAGCATGTCTCCGGACACAGGCACGTTTTCGCAAGCGTTGTCCGTAATTTTAAGGTCTGAATCACCGTTAGTCATCGCTTGCAAGGGTCCTGTGGCAGTTGCGAGCATTTCAAAGCAAAGTGCAGCATAACGCGTGGTTATGCCAAGGCCCGTGTGTTGCCAGAATTGCTTGGCCACGACGAAGGCGTTGACGGGAAATATGACGGCGAAGAGGTCGAGGAACGCATTGTTGCTCGAGAGAAGCCGCAAGTGAGCTAATCGAGTGGCTACTTGACTCCCGTTAAGAGCAGTCCGCCTTTCAACGAAGGCGCGACATTCGTGCGCAATTTTTTCCGTTGGAAAAATCATGCCCGACTCAGAAGTTGGGTCGCCGCCAAACTTCTCGACACATATTTTCCCTAACTGTAACAAGTAAAAATCGAGGATGAGTGGGGAAAGACGCAGCGAGGCCAAAACGAGATGTACTCACTTTCCTGATGTTCTGGTGGACAACGAATCGAGGATATCCACGAACAAGGAGAGTAACAGCACGCTTCTTGTCTTCTTCGAGGTCTAGGTTACTCTGCCATGTTGGCAAAGACACAGATATTGCATGTTCAGAGGGTGGAATGGGGAGACCAGTTGCGATGGCGGGGTCGAAAGGGTAGAGATCCATGGAAGGTTTCGCGGTAGGGAGCAAGGTATAAGTAGTGGAAAATTTGACCAAATTGGAACACCATGAACGACGCGTTCAGGGTCCGCTATGCTCACCTTGCATGGCAGTATGGAAGTTAATATACTCAAAGCCAAGCTTGAGCTTGAGATGCGGCGACGTCAGGGCTATTACAAAAGGAAGGCCTCTACAAGGTCCAGGGTATGAAAGAATCCAAGTATGGACAATAAATGATAAAAAATCCTTTATATAACACGAGGGATCGAGCAGAGCCGCAATTCTGGAAGCAACGAAGCAAATCAATTGCGTAGGCTACTCAAACTGGGGAGGAAAACGAAGAGGCGAACATTCGCACGTGGGGTGGGAGGCGGTGAGGATGAGGGAGGTTGTGGGGAATATAATAACTAGATGGTGAACGCAACAAGGCTACTGGTACACATTAAAACATCACAAAAGGTCAGATCAACCGAAACCCGAAAAGCCCAAACTTCAATTAGAAATTCTCTGTGATTAAGGTTGAGCAAAACACGAAATGGAATGCGAAGGAAGATGCTTACCCTTGCCGAAGAAGAAACGGGTACCCTTAGGACTGGAGTACTTGTTCGAGAACTGATGTAGCTGTTTAGACAGTACCGCCGGTCCACAGAAGAACTAAGAAGGAACTAATTAATTCCAAGCTTACGTATTCCACTGAAAGCCACTTACCACGCCGACATCAGTCTCAGGATGCTTATCGACGATAGATGAGAACACTCGGTCCCAGTTTGGTCGTCCGAAGTGAGTGGGTGCACGGAGAGACGTGATGGCATCCTTTTCAGCGCCAACATCATGCACCTGAAACACGAACAAAGATGGGTCAACATCTAAGTCAGATCGAAAGGGCAGTTGAGACTAACAATGATATTGTTCATGTCGTCCTCTTTAATCTTGGCCGTTAGGTAGATATTGATTTCAATTCGGTTCTGAGTGTCCTGTTCTTCGATAGCATGTAGGAGGGAGTGGAACCACTCGGCGGTGCCGAAATCGCGGATAACCCAAGTGAAGTAAACCTAAAACGGTGTAAGATGCCAAGACAAGCCGCCAGTTTCATAAGAAGACAAGTACCTTGGAGAGACGGGTAGGCTTGGAGTTGTTGAAGTTATTCATGCGGTACCAGATAGATTTGAGAATGCTAAAAAATGAAATTCCGTTAACCACAGGCGTTGAAAGAGAACGAACGACGACTCACGATGCAAACGGAGTAACACCAATACCGGCGCCCACAAGGAGAACGGTTTCGTACTTCAAGAAGTCCTCACTAGCACTGCCAAATGGACCGTCGACCATGACACGAGGAAGGGTGCGGTTGATAGGAGGGTTGGTATTGGTGCCGACGACTTTACCACCTGCAGCCTTATCCTTATCCTTGCTATCGAAATCACAGCCAACAGCCTTTGAGAGAGCCTTGGTGAAGTCACCGACAACACGGATGTGTACAGAGATATAATCTTCCTCCGGTGCACTAAAATAGATGTGAGCGATGCAACGGACGAAAATAAACAAATAACGAACCTTGTGAGGGTGAAAGGGTGCCATTGGAAATACGAGACCTCCGGGCAGGAAAGGAAAATATATTGACCGGCACGAGTGGTCGTCTTTTCCTTCTTGATCTGGAGTTCCATGACATTCGATGGATGCTGGATAACCTTAGAGATGTACGTGATATGGCGAGAACGGATTTCACGAAGAACACGTTCGGAGATCCAGATGACACCGCCAACAAGCCAGTAACGCTGGAAACAAAGAAAGTATTTAAAAGTGGTCCGGAGTCGTCTAGATCACTGGCTAGACTCACCCAGAAGACACCGATAGTGTTGAAAGAACAGAAAGGCGGTCTATCGGGTTGAATCATGCAGAACATGCCGTGCAGTTGCCAGTTGATGAAGAAAACGATGAACAAGTGGTGGGAGTACCAGAACCACTCGAAATGAGCACGGCGTCTTTTCTCGATAGCAAACCAGACCATGATGCCGAGAGCAACGGTCATAATCCAGCCGGTAGCGCCTGGTCCAGTAGCGAAGTTGGCTGCGAGGAAAGCGACGATAACTTTGCCAGCATCGGTTGCGTTGGGGTCAAGCATGGCCAATTTGGCGAAGTTGACCATGTGAGCGATGATGTGAACAGCAGACCCAACGACGATTGACCAAGCCGTCGCTTTGTGGAAGGTGATGTTCTTGTCGAATGGAATGATATCATTCAACGGGGTGCGGCGAAGGAGTGATATGAAGTTTCGGCAAACGGGTAGGAGGATGAATATGACGTCGATGTGTAGTACCAAGGCAGCCGTACGAGCAATAGCTAAGCAAGTATATTAGCACATTTCAACGGTAATTCCGTTTTGAAACTTACTGAAAGTGATGCCAAAGATAGACCGAGCTCCGGTGAGGTTATCCTTAAGCTGGTAGTGGAAGAACCCAAAGATGGCGACGAGAATGTGTAGCAGAATCCATACGCCAAAGAAAAGCTGTCTTCCACCCTCGTTTATCATCCACAGGTCGAACTTCTGCTTCATCGACGTCGCCACGAACGGTGTGACAGGGCCACCTGTCCTCGCACTGTTCGTGCGCTGAAGCCCCTGCAATCTTCGCCTCTCTGTCTTATTCCTCGTCAAGAAACTTGGCTGTGTGTTTGCGGGGACATCTGGACCGAGAGCTGGCGCAGCGTCGGAGAAGTCGAGTCCTGATGAGCGGTTTGGCATTATTGTCGTGCGTTTCTATAGTTCGACGACGTCCAGCGCAACAGTTTGCAAGTCTTTTGGTGGTAAAAGGGAGTGCGCAAAGACCTGCCTGCGTCGAAAAGGTGAAAAGGAACGGAAGGAGTTGGGGAAAGGGAGGGAGGGAGGAGGAGAAAGTGTTTGAGGCGTCGCCAAAGTGGCAGTTCTTTAGGTCACGATTGATGTGGCTGATGGGAAAATCTCCTGTGCGCCTGTCCCTTTTGCCGTGACTCGGCCCAAGTTGTTTCCATAGTTATCATGACCTTTGTTGCTAGTTCTATGAGCATCCAGACCTCCTACATTTCTCATTGCGAGTTGGTCATATCAAAAAGCCAAGATGAAAAATAAACAACAAAGAAAACATGTTTTTGACGACATATCGACTTCTCTAGCTTCCTGTCTTCAAGTCCTCTGGCATATTAACATGGAACATTCATGATGCCAGAACGACGTGGATAACTCGCAGCGTCGACGTCGACGGACGTTGGGTCATGATAATGGATGGCCTAGCCAGATTTTGACAGCAGTCGACCTCTCCGTGTTCTATAAGCCAGCAACAGCGTCGCTATCACGCATAGTCCATGTATCAGGACCGTCCATTGCCAAGTTAACGGGTGGATACACCCAATGGAGAGAAAGAGTTGGCCAAAGGTACTAGAACTTGATATTAGGCGTAGTTTGGTGGATGGGCTCCCAGCCTCCGGAATACTGTGATAATCTCGGCGTCCAACTATCAACGACCAGCGAGTTCAGTAGCTCTCGCCGTGGTATGTTGAGACATGTATCGAGATGCGTAGGCCCATGCTCATACGACAAACTTGGAGGCGTTGACACGGCACCAGATAAATTATTATTTCATCCAGGCATCCACTTGCCGAGTATCAATCAACGGGATGGAGCATCACCGCGAAGGTAATGTACTAGGAAAGATCACTCCCAGTTTAATCATAGGTCATGGCACCCACCGGCATTGCAAAGGAACTACCTGCTCCGTCGTCCCAGCAATCTAGGAGTACCCCTTAGTATCAATTTTAGGAGATGAGGAGTTTTAACGACATGACATTGATAGATCCAAGTGGGCTCACGATGGGGTGGACAGGAAGTAGTGAAAACATTTCGAGTGGGAGCTACGAGGAACTACGAGGTGGAAGGCAAGAGGTTGCATCTCAGAAGTATTGTCGACTAAATCGCGGTGAGGCGAACTTGAAAGGGTGGACAGGGGTTGGTCCTTCTTATTCCAATCTCACGAACGCTATCTACTCGGTCTACGGCAGACCTGTCGCGTTACAAGCTGAGGTGACGAGCGAGTCAACCACATATGCAACGATCAAGGCAAGGCAAAACTTACCTTTCAGCCCTTCGAGGTCATGGACGTTCTGGCAAATAAACCTAGGTGCTTGCCCACTAGGGGCCGGGACATCGAAGTCTAGGAATGTGATATCTTCGCAGCCTACAGCTGAACTGCATTCGATGTCAACAACTAGAGGGACGCGGTTAGTGGGTTACTAGGTATACTATTTTAAGGCAAACGCGGACACACGTTTGTTACTCAACGAGGTTCCAGACCAATTTTTGAAATGCAGGCCGCCAAACATCAGTTGGGATGGAGCATCACCGCTATATATATGTAGCGTCGTCAACAACCAAGCGAGTAGCAATGTGACGAAACCTACGAGTGCCCGCCGTTCGTTTGGTATAAGTGGATAGGTGCGTTGACGCGGTCGAGCTGAACGTTGGCTATACTGATGTTCTTGACCAGGCCTAGAAATCCATTAGCCTTCCTAGAACAGTCCATGCGCATATGGCCATGCCGACACAACGCATCAGTAAGCCATGACGACATACCTGATCCCCCACCTCCTCCCGTGGGCGGCGCGCCATTCACCGCTCCGGTCCACGACTTGAAATAAACCTATTCCCATGGTCATTTTCAACGGTTAGCACAACCTCGGCAATCTCTCCCAGGAAGTGTTCTTTGCGAAAAAGGAACTTACACCGTTATTCATGTTTGGCTGAACGCTTGAATTGATGCGGATCAGCTGTAGACAGCCACATCACATCACATCAGAATTTTGATAGATGGCTTCCATATGGTGAGGAAGTGTAGGGCTTACCTTCAAGTCCTCCATGCTGACGTTCGCTACGTTATCCGACTAGGGACCGCATGTGCGATGAGGAGCAATCACATCAGTTACTAGCTGCCAACCTTAAACTGGTGCCAAGTACCCACCATATCAGCGTACTGACCCAAAGAGCCAAACGCGATACCATTTCCGCCAAAACAAGTAATGTTACGGATTGTCAACTCGGTAGAGTTCTGTTGGTAACTGATTCAGTAGGAGCACATCGCGCGTTGCGCGCATTAAAGTGAGTTAAGGTTGGCTTACTCCTTTGATGGCGAGGCAATCGTCTCCGCAAGTAATATCCCAATTCAGAAGTGAAACGTCCGAGCTCCTGTACGTGTTAATCCCTATGTTTGGCGGTGAATGTGCACTAGCAACTGATTGAAGAGCGTTAGGCTTTACCATCAGTATTTGGGACGATACTGTCGAACGACGTTTTCCGAGTGAGTAAAAATAACAAGCCTATGTTTAGACCACTCACTTCTTGCCAACGAAATTAGGATCTGTATTTGTTGCGTTGCATTTCATCCCATCTCCACGCGACAATCAGCTTTGTATTTTGACAGAAGCATTCGGTAGGAGGACATACCATAAACGATTCCTTGAGATTCAGCAACTGTATTGCACCAGAAAGGCGGTGATTCGACGTGGAAGTTCTTGATAGTCGCGTTTCTGGCTCGCCAGACGGTGAATGATATAGGTCTCCCGTCACCGTCTTCGCGAGTCCGTGTTGCGAAGAATGACCACCATGGCTATCGTTCCCATGATCAGCATATGTAGACAATAAACAAGGGAGAAGCGAGAAAGCACCTGGCCGTTACCGTTGATGCCACCTTCACCATGCGCATCAATCACGAAGTTCTTGCCAGTAACGACAAACCAAGAGGCCTGGTTTTGTATAAAGACAACGCGGTAGGTATTCGCCGCATCCAGCCAGTATTCTATGTCAGGTGCGAACTGAAATATCCAAGCAGTCAGTGGCTTCTGGGTTGGACATGTCAGTGAGAATTTACTTACGCTCAAAGTCCCGTGCAATTCGACCTTCGCATTTCTCAGATCCCATGTCATTTTTCTATCCTTTCATAAGCTTGACGCCACATCCTCTCGTTTTCGGCAGCTTACTTGGTAATATTGAATGTCCCGGAGGATAGGATCGTAGTGCCAAAGTGGCCGCATCTTGAGATCGCGTCGAGTACCTGTGAGTAGGATGTCAGGAAGACAATGGAACCGATGGGTGTACGTGCGTTGGTAGTGTCATCGTGGCCAGGTCCAAGAGGACTTATAACACAGGTGGGCTCCAAGTGAGAAGGTACACCAGCACAAAGGAGTGCCAGATAAACGAAGGGGAAGCAAAGAAAGGTCCAACTCGGCATTGAGTTAGATGTACGTGCCTTCGAAACGGCGCATAGTCCAAGGGTCTATATACCAACGTAATTCGATGCTTTGCTAGCAGTCTCACGATGGCTCCATTGGCGACAGCAGGAGTTGAAGATGCTCGAAAGACATCGAGCGGGCCGTGGAATGGCTTCGGATGGGCCGGACGAACTTCTTCCCTCATGTACCATACATCAGCTGGACATGGGTCAGACATAGTCTGTCTGCCTAAATATATTTCTCAAGTATCACAAACGGTTGTTGAACGAAACAAGCAATATTAAACTGGAACAAATCAACGAAAAGAAAAGAAAGGAACTTCCAATCACTGACGTCATTTCCCAAGAGACCTTTTATCTTTCCAACGAAGGAACACCCCGACGCAAACAGCTCCTCCGATGGTACACAACAGGATTGCCCAGATAACGACAGCATAGGCTTCCTGCGTCTCCCCCGATCGCGTCAGGATAGGCTGACCAAGCTGAGCGATGATGAGAGCGATTTCGCCACGAGCCACCATAGCCAGGCCCAAAATTGCAGCGGCCTCGGGACGGGAGAATGTCGCAGACATGCCACGAGGGATTTGGCGTTGAGATGAGCGGGGCACGGGCCAAAGGAAAATGGTAACGCCCACAACCACTTTGGAGAAGAACATGACAAGTGAATAGACGATGCCGCGCCAAATGACAGCGCTTGAGCCGTCTGCAACACCGAGAGCTCGGATTGGAAGCGAGGTGCCAATGGAAGCAAAGAAAATCGGGGAGAGGAAGTGGTGAAGTGTCGTTGCGATGTAATCGGAGAATACCTTCAAGAGAAAACTCTCATCTTCAGCGAGTTGAATAGCAGGTACTTCACCACGAGGCTTGAGGTTGTCATCAACGGGCTTTTCGACTTCTGGGCAACTTGTGATGCCCTTTTCAAGTAGGTTGAAAAAAACTCCGGCAAGATACGCTCCGAGGAGGTCACTCGTCCCGGCATAATGGGCGGCGGCAACGATACCAGAAAGGACGGCGACAATGGCGAAAAGAAGTGACTGCTTCTGGTATGATACTGGGATCAATTTATAGGCGTGAGGGAGGCCGGCCCAGTTGAGGAGGTGGGATGCAAGCGGTACGACCAGGACGAACGCAAAAGAAACCAAAATTGGTTGGACGATACTTCTCCATGTGATAGTGCCCGTGTTCGAGAGGTCCTTGATTATCGCCGCGATGACCAGCCCAACGACATCATCTAGCAGTGCAGCGCTCATCAAGACAGATCCCGCACGGCTCTGTCGATATTCGGGCTTGAGGAGTGCTAACGTCGTTCCGAGGGACGTAGCGCTGAGCGCCGCACCAGCGGCGAACGACTGCAGCGCTGTGTACCCATAACCAACACACAGCAGCAGCATAGAGAAACCTATGGGAGCTAGGATTCCCGTGGCTGCTGCAACGGACGACAAAAAGATGTTATCCACCAACAACTGCGTATTCGTAGTCAAGCCAGCTTCAAACACAAGGATGATGAGGCCGATATAGCCAAGCGTAATGATTGAATCGATGAACGCTTGAGGAAGTATATTCCCGACTTGAGGGCCATATATTCCACCGATGATGAGGGATCCAATGAGTCCTGCATGTATCATCCGCTCGAACAATGCATCGGCGATTCGTACAAGGAAGAGGAAAGATGAGAGAGAAAGGAGAGTTGTCGATGAGGGGGCTTCGTATACTGTTGTGGATTCCATGTTTCAAGAGACAACTCCATCAAAATTTGTGGAAATACGTGGGGAGAAGAGCTGATTTGCCGGCGGTGGTGGTTAACTGGTGGTGGTAGTCACTGAGAAGGTTTGGGAATAGGCGCCAGTTGGGCGTGCCAAGCTATAAAATACACATAGGAGTACAAGACAGGGGCGCCCAAGTTCGCCGTCCGGCAATGGGCGGATATACAATGCGTCATCCTCTCGCAATAGAGGTTGTACTTCAGCCTAGCCAAAGATACGACCCCAGAAGCTTTGCCTGGCCCCAAGGGAATTTTCCTCTTTGTCAATGAAGCCAATGACAATCGACCCATAGCTGGTGCTCAGCTTGAGCTCGTCCCACTCCTCTTGTTGATCTTCGTGGTACTGAGAGAAGTCCCCAACGAAGCACTTCGTCGCGTTTCCATCTGAGAACACTGTAGCGTTCGCCTTGACTTCGCTTGAGAGGAGGATCGTTCCCATTGCGGTAGAAGCGGATATATGACCAACGAAGGATCGAGGTATGCGTATACGCATTGATCCGGCGGACGTATACGCATTCAAGAGGAAGCGAGGCCGACGAGGATCTTCAACCTTGTGGGGGAGGGAATCAGCTACTGCTTCGGCAAGGAAGACAAAAATATATAGGACATACGATTTTCGCTTGTATGGATCCTAGGGCCGTCTCGAGGGTAACCTTTGCTCTGCATTTCCGTTGACTTTCTGGTTCATTGCTACTGATGAATCGCAAGGTAGCGTCCACACCTCCGAGACTAGTCCAAATATTTAAATTATCTCGCTGGGACTCCGGGAGGCCGGAAACGGTGTCTGGGAGGAGCGAATTCGGGATATGAAGGGTCGGATCCACTGTAAAGGATTTCTTGATGCCCCCCATATTATGACTTATATACATCCAGTTACATGGACGGGGTAGATTCGAGTCATTCGACACGTCCTCCACGGCGTTAGTCGAAGATCCAGTGGCTGCGTCCGAATAAGGAGGCGGTGGATTTGTGACCTGAATAAAAGTAATGAATATTATATAGTCAGGATCTAAATAGTACTGACATAACGAAGCACATAACTACTCACATTGGTTTGAGAGGTCATATCGGTTAGTGGAAGGTCTGGTGTGTTCAAGTTTGAAACTGAGGGTTTAGAGTCGGCAATAATCATCGTGATGATGCGGCTGAAGGCAGGACTTCTTATACTTTGATAGTGAGCAGGCCTCGAGTCGCGAATTCTTCGAGTTCTGCGGTTGCGCAGCAATTCAAGTTGAACGCAGCTTGTGAGGTTTACCGCAGCAACTGACGCCGAATTCTGGAATTGGTCTCGAATTGATGGTCAAAATCACATGATACTTCTCCATCTAGGAAGTAAATCGAACTCTGCCACATTGTAGCAGTGTAAGCGAAAAGCATAGAACAACTGGAAAGATAAAATCGCATAGTCGTAAGCATATGTCATAGAATTTGACCATGGGCATGGAGAAGCATGTAAGAAACCAAATTGAACGGCAAACTCTGTTAAAGAGAGAGAAAGAAGGGGGATAATGATATCGATAATTTACAACCGAGGAACCACCCCCACCGAGGACATTTGGTGACGTGAAGCGCAAGGCGTTCAGCAGTTGTTCAACATCTTAGTGAGAGTACGGGCAACTTCCCCAGCGGTTTCCAGAGTGAGGTCCAAGTACTCGGGTCCAATGATAGGAAGAACCCTGTTGTTGAAGCGATCGGGGTGCCAGCGAATGACCTCAGCCTTGAGCACAGCGCGACGCGATTTCCCCTCAGACTCTGGGCGGTCGAGGTGGAATAGGAAGTTCTCGAGGACGGAAATGGAGATGTCCTGAGGACCGGCGACTTTCAAAAGGGAGGGCCATGGCATGTCGTCGAAAGTCAGGAGGCGATCCTTGAATCCCTGGGACAGGGCAGCCCACTTGCGATCGTAAAGGAAGAACTTGGATGAGATGGCGTTGGGGTTTTCGTGGGCTTCACGGAGGCGCCTTTCGTCGTCCGTCTCGACCTTTGCTTGAGTCTCTTTCTCCAAGTGCGCACGTCGCTCCTCTTCTTCCTCCCTCTGAGCATCCTCCTCAAGCTCCATCTCGAGTTGAATCCGAAGCTGTTCCGCCCACTCCGCTGTCGCAAGATGAGCACGCTGCTCCTCTAACATCGCTGCTTGCACTTCCTCAGCTTCACGACGAAGGCGCTCCTCCTCAATCTGCTTCCTCTCGAACTCTCTAGCTTCTCGCCGGCGACGCTTTTCCGCCCTCAGCTGCGCTCGCTGCAGCTTGCGCTCCTGCCTTTCCTTTTCCTTCTGAATAGCTTCGGCTTTTCGAGCTCGTTGGGCAGCAAGAAGACGAGGGCCAAACTGCTCGTCCTCAGCACGCTGGAGGAGCGCACGATGTTCGGTAAGACCTTTGCGCCAGGAAGCTTCTTCCATAAGTGCGGCCATTTGCGTTTCGAAGATAGCTTCCGTGTCAACTGTGTCCAGAACCATGGGGACATCTCCATCCTCATCCGAAGATGCTGCGACACGAGTCACTGGACGCTCTGAGTGATGAGGTGTGGACTCAAAGTCGCCGGGAAAATACATCGTATTGAGGGAGGTTCCGCTGCGGCGCAAAGGGACTTTCGAAGGAGCGGCCTGGGTGCTCGTGGACGCCGCTTGGGGTGGGGGATCATTGACCTCCGAGAACGAGGCCATAGTGGCAACAGGTCGAAGACCACCTGGCATGCAACCGGGGCCTGTTAATTTGTGCACACTTTCAACGCGTTTGAGCACATTCTTCTTGACGCTAGCAGTGGCAGCGGCAGCTCGGAGGGAACGTTCACGTTGGAGGTTTCGGCGAGGCGGGGGAGGAAACCTCCTGCCCGTTTCCAAAGCGGCTCTTACGGCTTCGGTCCACTCAGGTGAGGCGGAATAACGACGCCCGACTGGCTGGCGTGGTTGAGGAAGAGGCTGGGACCTGGGTGTGGCGACGGTCCTAGTTCCCGGTGTGACGGCGCTGAGGAGGCCACGGGGCGCAAAAAATCCGAATCGCATGGCAATGGGTGGCAGCAGTGCGTGAACTTGATTGTGTTGAGGGACAGAAAGACCAAAAGTGAGCGTGTTGTAGTTTTGTTTTGGTGGTTTGAGGTGATAGAGAAACTTGAGGAGGAATTTGACTTACGATGATGTAGTGGGGAAGAAACACTTGCGAGGAATATGCGACCTAGGCCCATGCCCTTTTAACTGGTCCGGGCAAGGGTCCGAGCGCATATGTAGGCTCACATTGTTCGCCCAGTAAGTCAATTCGACGAACAGTGGGTTTAGCGACAATTCCGCACAATCAAGATCCACTTTGACCCTGAAATCAATTCAGAACCTCGGTGGCCATTTTCAGGTCGAGTGGCACACGCACCGGAAAATCCCCTGTGGCCACTGACGTTGCTTTATTCCTCGCCCACAGTCATCAACACGGAGGAGCTCAACGACGTACCTTATTAATTGCCATTTATAGTAGACCGAGTCGAAAGAACAATGGTCGCCAGGTGAATTTACTCCGACTGCAAGTGGCGGAACTCTGTATGGTTGGGAGCCTGTTTATACAAATGATACACTGTTTACTAGCCTGCTGTGGAAAATGCCAGATGTAATCAATATGTCCATGACTTGTGCGTGGTGAAAAAAGTGGGGAAGCGAACGAACGAAAATCGGATATGATGGGAGCAAACCCTCTAACACGTGCAATGTAAAAATACATAACCAACCATCCTCGCAAACCAACAGTAGCGACGCGCAGGGTCTTCTCGTGTGACGACCTGCGTCTGGTCATAGCACAGGGAATAGTCGCTAATGCGGGGTCAAGCTTCAAGCATATGACGTCCTCGCCAGGGGACTAGTAGGAATGGAAGACTTTATCGCCGTAATAGTGGCCCCACCATTTGTCTTGCCAACTGGAATTGCGGGGGGCTTCCGACGTTTAGGAGGTCCGGGGGGAGGTGGTGCGGAACGGCGCTGTTTAACCGTCGTCCCTGGAACACTAGCACTGCTTTCCGAGCCACTGTCGCTGGCATTGCTCCCGTTGGTATGATGAGTATGGTGACGATGAGAGACGGGTGAAACAGGGAGGCTCGAAGCCGCGATAGGACTAGGCGGTGATGGTTCATCCAAAATGGAATCTGCTGTGCCTGCTCGTTTGGGATGATGGGAGGACCGAGGGGAGGGAAGGGTGGTTGAAGCGACACCAGCCAGACTGATCGAGCTAGCATTACTCGGCCGACGGAGGGTATCCAGCCCGGGTTGAACAAGAGAGTATGACGATGAGGAGGTGAGAGGGCCCTTTGGAGTTTTGCTGTGTAGGTGTTCCACACTTTTACTCGATTTCAGGGATTTTCCCTTGGCTTCNAGAGCGCCCAGGGAGGAGGTGAGAGGCTGTGGTCGAGGCATGGGTGGTCCATGGAGGACGTCCATGGTTGAATTTTTCAAATCTTTCTTTCGTATCCCACAAACTATACCATAGATGCGCCATCACTCCACGATCTCGTGGGTATAATTGGATTTGGCCAGCGTTTCGGCCTTTTCTGGGAATATCGAGATTTTCG
>JAPEVF010000670.1:0-23382 GCA_029747585.1 Pleurotus djamor
GTCCTGTACCAATTTGTGGTGACAACCAAGGGTCGATCTTCATTGCATCTAACCCTGTTTCTGAAAGAAGAACAAAACACATCGATCTCCGATATCATTACATTCGTGACCACATTGAATCTGGAGATGTTGAATGCTTCTTCATCAGTGGTGCTGAAAACCCCGCTGATATGTTCACCAAAAATCTGGGATGGGTTAAATTCACCCTGTTCCGGTCCATGCTTGGAATTCGATTCTTCGATTCTGCAGCATCCGCTTCGAAATTCAAAGGGATTTCTTAGCGAGGGGGAGTGTTGCGCATGCACCTCTCAATCGCCACGTCGACACACTAGTTCTAGGTCGATGTCACGCATGGTTTCATGTCGCTTAGTGCGACACTTCACATGGTGTCTAGTTCGACACCTCACACATTCCTTAGTCCATATTTAGTAGTCACTCGTAGTATATAAAGCCTGTATGTATCTAGGGAATATCTAACACTCGTTCTACCTACTACTCGTGTGCTATACAACCTCAGGTGAATAGCTTGGTCTCTCGCCTAGCGCAGTGCTCGCCTTTATGGCTTGTAGCTATCCTGCTGCTCAACACTGAATGCCTAGCCGCGCTTACGAGAGGCCACACCGGGAGTATGACAATCCCCCGTCCGACCGAAATCCTGAATTTTCTGATTGTCGGACTTGAATCTTGATGGGTCGCTCTTTGTACCTTGGCGGTAAGTCGTCTAAAAATCATTGAATATCAGCTAGGGGTGGCGGACATGGTTTTAAAAGAAGATACCTCTGATTCTCCCAACAAACCAGAGATTCTTGAGTGACTCCGAAATGCCGATACGCTGGAAAAATCGGGTCATACCCCCAAGTTTCTATGAGGTACGCGTATGCTTGGCTGAGTTTACGAGAGGATGGGATGAGCTTTCTGGGACGCCAGACGAGCGCCCCGACTATGGTCGTAGGATCTATATAAAGCATAAGTGAGTTATTTTGACGCCGTTGCTGAGTTTCTTACTCACTAATCTTTGTTTTGATTTGCTCGTTTGAACCACGAAGGTTGTGGGACCTTGAAGGTGTCGTCAGTTCGCGAGAGGCTGAACCAAGGTTTTAGTGGTTCAGTAATGACTGACCCCCGCAACTGACACCTTCAAAGATCAGTCGGGCACACAAAATATGGATGGAGGAAGCTGTATAATGGGTATGATAAACATAGATGAGTACTTATCAAAGTTATACGAGCCGACCTTTGCCCGCTTCGCCATCCCTATCCTCACTCACCCTCCCAGAACAACCTGTCCCATATCTCCTCTCCCTCGACACGTTCTCGACCAGCAATCATATACCCTTGGCCCGACATGACCAGGGTATCCTTGACCGAGTTTGCGAAAGGTTTGACGTGACATCGGGTTCGCGGTGGGCACCGCGTGGGCGGCCAGGCTTCTCGAGCGGAGTATTTCGTTTTCTTCGTCGGTAACAGCGCCGAAGTAATTGTTAAAGGTTTGAATATACTTGGTAAGACATTTCTGGTCGATTCCCAAGAGGTTTTTCGACGAAACTTCGTGTTCTAGGGAGTGCGAGACCTCTCGGGTGTGAGGCATAAAATGGGAGCCTTCAAATGAGGTGGATGCCACGAACTCGGCAGCATCCACCAGATTTGGCATCATGAGTGCCTATAGAACCAACCCCAGTCAGTTCCCTAGCCTCCAGTTCATTGTTCCGATGCAAGAAAACAAGCTTGATACCGAAGTTGAATTGGTGTGGTGGTTGGAAAAGTGTGATAAGATAAGATTGAAAGTGTGAAAGAGAAAGATGTGACCGGAGCTAAAATCAAAATTGAACCTTGGACTCCAGGCGCATGGTACTAACCTGTCTACAGTTCTAGGACCCCCCTTTCTTGAAGATGACTGGCAAGACATCCTTTTCGGCGGCACCCACCTCACGACTTCCTCTTTGTTTGGCCCCCTCACGCGTCTCGTCCACACCTGTCTATATACGCTCTTGCCCCTTCGAATACCTAATCGATGGAATGATATGTGTCCGCTGTCACAGATCTAATACCTGGCCATTTGACGCCAGCCTTGAGGCCTGATTGCTCTCTGAGGATGCTTGCATGCGGCAAGGCCCCAAGCGCTATCCCAATGCAGCTTTATCCGTCTCTATCATCACCCAACCCTTCCATCGTTCAGTAGGAATCTCAAGTCGAAAAGCTGCGATGCGTATACGTATGAGACATGGTGTAGTTCGTCTGCTTCTAATCGTCTTGATCTGATGAAGGATTGACTCCTCTTGTAGATGCCTGACGAAAGGGTGACACATACCATATTACTGTGAGTGCCCGTCTCCTCGTTCATCGTCCATGATCTAACTGGCTTCATTTCCCTCAGCTTCTAAAAGTCCGCTTTCTGACCCAGGTCGTCGCAGAAAAGTAAGTATCTGCACAAACATCGTCCCATGCCACCCATCTTGATGCATAATAATGTGTAGATGAAGTGAAAACGGCGATCCAACGCTATGTTCGTGATCGCCCGATCCGCCTCATCAGGCTTTCCGACATGGGGCTACTCACCCGCGATGCGATTGAAGAGGATATCTTCAATCGGTACATGGCCAAATACTCGGACAGCTGGAAAACAGGGAATTGTGACGATGATATTTCTGAGATGGGGGCTTATGCTATCCTCTCCCATCGATGGACGCCCAATGAGCTCATGATCAGCGATGTGAATCCCTCGCGTGCGCCTCCAACTTGACCACGAAGAGGGCTTTGAAAGGGCATTTTATCGGCTTCAAATACACGTCCTCGCGCAATGCGCTCATGAACGCAACCTTCTAGCTTGGGTCGGTGTACCAAGCCCACATCATTCAATGCTCGCTTCGAACCCAGATGATTGTCGGTTCTTCCTTGGCTCGATCAAGCCTATCGCTGACGATGTTGGGATCAAATGTGAATTTCATCATGATGTCGACGACCACAGGTTTTTGTCGTGCAAGATCCAAATCCTCTTGTACCCCCTCGACAGCGAGCCAGAATCTTGCGTTTTGGTTGAAGAACATATGGAGGCTATCCTCGATGAAACAAACAGACAGGATCCTAAGGAATGCTTATTCCTCGTGCTGTTGGGCATTCATCATGCCAAAGATGGCGAGGACTCCGGCGTCGTTGACGAGTCTGATTGGGTATGGAACTCCGCAGGCCGCTCGGCGGAGGCGATACCTGATGACCTCTACTATGCCATCATCGTGTCCAAGGACCCGACCAATCCGCTCGGATGGTATTCGCGCGTCCCAACAAAGCGACATATCTGGTTGGATCCCGTTTGGGTTGAACGTTCTCAGCCTCTCTTGATAGATGAGGGTATCACTGTCAATTGATGTTGATCAGTTGTGAATCTGTATGTGGTCGTGTGCTCTTGAGTGCAACCGAGACTTATTTCTTCTCATGATCAGATATCGGTGTGATTCACCGTGCAAGTGAAGTATAACTGTAAGCGCCGCTCTTCAAACTGATAGGATCACGGTTCTAACTTGCCATGACGATGATCACTGAAATACAGGGTGTCATCAAGTTTTGATGCTGCACTGTACTCTATGTGCAAAACTTCTCGGTTTCAGTATTCGACCAAGTTCAACCCGGTACCGCACCCGTATTACGGTCATGTTCTCACCGAGGTCGTACACATTCTTCCTTGAGTGCCATTACACCGCATGCAATAGAGACTGGAGTCCGATATACCAAACTCCTCTGGTTTCTCGCTGTCTCGGGCCTTCAAGTTACACACTGTCCATGGCTGAACAGCAACGCCGCTTCTTTGATGATCGTTTCACTGAGGGATCATTTCGCAGGCATGGCTCCGACAACAACAAAAGATCTTCACACCATTGAATTACCGTGGAGTTCATTGACGATACAAAACAGTCCGACGTGGTTCTTCGAGCGGAGCCTCCGATTTAATTGATAAACAGCATGGAAAGTTGATTGAAGACCCATAGACTTCTCATATTCGTTCCCTGTACTCTCCCTCCTGCCACTTACAGCCGTTTTTTGAGTTTTCGGGTCGGCATAAATGTCTATTGAAGACGATACACATYTCGGGTAAGCACCTAAYAACTCCTATAGACGATATWTATCTGATGGATCCAAAGACCCTGGAGGTTCACCAGTAAGCAGAACTTGGCCATTGACCGGCGACATACTYAGCGTTAGTGCCTCCTATGCGCAGTCGCTCGAGTCTGTGAACTCCCAGATATGAAAGAAAAAAAANTCTTGGAAGCCCATTGTGACTCTCAAAATCGATGAGCAACAACACGAAGAAGTGGTCATGGGCTGCGACGGACAAAACCCAAACCTCACGTCTGCATGTGTCGTGTAAGTTATGTCTCTCCRCAGCCAAAGCGAAGACTGAMGTTTRYCATAGTGATGGCTCTYGTAAGACCTCGCAACTCAGGTTAGAAGTCTGGCATTGYGGTCAGACGAAGAAGAGAAGAAGGCGTCGCAACCTTGTAGCATCATGCTCCCATTCTCTTGGTTACTTTGCAAGRCAGTCAGATCATGAATCAAATCACAATATCGATAATCACTCTAGGCATCTCATGGAGTCTGTATTGAAGTTGGAACTTTCTTCTTCGACCAAGTGTCCAAAACCTGCTGGCAGGCGTCAGTTACCAATTACTCAGGGTCCGCATATCCATCTACGATTTGTCGCACCTCCACCACCCAAATATCTCGATGTCAATCTCGATGGTGAACTTGGTGAGCGACATCAACCCTTCCATGTGTCCATTTCGTATGACCGACTAAAACGNNNTCTCTCCAGACGACCTTACCTCGCTGCTGTCTCCGTGTGCGAGCGAAACCTCCTCGTGCGATTGGAATGCGTACCCTTCTCCAACAATATCCGTCCATGCACCGCCGCTAGAGCCATATGACATTGACTCCGATATACTCGATGGGTCAACCATTGGCGAACTTACGCCGCTGCTCAAAGACGATATTGATCTTCCACCCATCGACAACCTCCCTGAKGACCTCATCCCATCTATATTACCCCAACACACGGACGTTATAGCGGTAACACCTCCAGTCACTGGTATGAGCCGCATGGAGTCAGTGTTGGCTTCAATGACTGTGTATCGCGATCTCAGAGACGCATCATTGGACTCCCAATTCGAACTCGTTTTTGGGAGTCTTAATGAAGAGTGGAAGCTTATCGGGGGTCTGGTGAGTTTTTCTCAAGTTTTACCCTGGACTTGAYCTAATGTTYGATGACCTCTGTAGCTTCTTRCCATTGCTGCGTATGTTCTGACCTTCTCGATTCTCCAATTGACGAACTTCGCTGACTGGCTCTTTAGCATCGATGGTGCAATATTCGCCACGTCCAATGATTCAATCTTCAAAATCAATTCAGTCGCCCGTACTGCTACCGCCGTGAGCAGTACATCATCAGGCCTTGGCATTCTATGTGTTACATGGTTTCTCGTTCGCTACACATGGGCTGATACCCACACATGCATCGTGAGTTTCCTCAGGGGGTTGTATCTCAATATTGTTCACTCATAAACTCCCCTAGCACCGAGCGAAAGATGTCTTTGACTCGTACATCTTCTTTGCGATTTCAGCTCGTGTTCCACGAATCTGTCTGATCATCACCGTTGGTTCGCTGATTGTAATAATGGGGGCAATCACATACGACGCTTTCCCTGAGATCATCTTYGTCGCTTGCTCCTTAGTAGGCGTCTTGATGACCTTGCAGTTCTTAGCGAAGGCGGCGGTCCTCTCCACGGATACTATCCGGAGTGTCGGTCGCCTCATTACGCCTAGGAACCTCTCCGATCGTTCATGAAACTACTCATCAACCTCTCTTATCGCCCTCTCTGTGGTGCTGGAAGCCGTCGTTTCTCTGCGAAAGCAGGGTCACAAGGTCGTACTCGTTAGTTCGGGAGCTATCGGTGTCGGCTTGAAGCGTACGGATCTACCATCGGGCCTTAAAGCCTTTCATATAACCTCCCGTGTTGACGAGATGTCGCGCAGGCTACGCGGGAGCCCAGACCCCAACATTAGGTAGCATCCTTGTGCATCTTGCTTATTTGCGAGCCTTCTGGCAAGTTGTCCTTCTTATGTACTAGTAAGTACGCAGTACTCAGTGCTGAGGAAAAGATATCTTAAGTTCTTCGGACTCGTCCACTTCGGAGCCAGCAAGCCGGCGAGGGCAATGATGTCTTCACCCTTCCAGTGTGGTCGCAAGCAATCATTCCCTCACGATCACGGYGGAAATCAAGACATCTAAACTGATCATCATCATCATTACAGCCAAACGCCGCGTTTCTTGATAGTGTTCCTCGAGTCCTGGAACTTGAAYCTGACATTCTATACCCCNCCACACGGTCGCAGCTCCATATTCTCATGTCAATGTCCACATTACCAGGAACTTCGCWTGTGTTCTCCATCACCCAGGATCACTGCAAGACTTCCTGGGTTCAACGAAACGATGTGTCTGCGTAGACAACCGTGCATATGCATGTTACGGTTATGATAGATCATCACACTAAAACTAGTGTATAAACATTGTCACAATGGAGATGAGAGACTCCGTATCCTACAACTAGGACCAAGAGGTGGTTAAGCAATCGACCRACAGTCTGAGCATCTCGATGATGCTCGGGTTCATAACCTCCCCCCATCCTGGAAGGTTGAGTTTCTTGAGTCGTGTCAATCCCCGTGTCTCCCTAAATCTCAAACATTCCAAAAACTTCGTGGCTGCTTTTTCGTCATCTGGGGGTGATAGGATAAGCAGCGTTTCCAAGGCCGGGAAGCCTCCTAATGCCCCTGGAAGTTCGGGGGGAACGAAAAAGGCATAGGGAAGCTCGAGCGTCGTGACAGTGTCCGACTTGGAGAGATAAAGCAGATATTCGTATAAATCGTAGGAAGGATATGACACGTCACAATACATGTCACCCAGGGAAATCGAGGAGACCGACGAGGTGGGAGGGACATTGGGCCAAAATGCTTCTTCGTTCAAGGCGAAGTGGAAGGACAGTGTCTTGGACGTATCTTCGTCACCTGTGGCCTTGATGTAGTTCATGTCTCGGATTTCCTCTGATCCTGTGATCTGGAGATGGAACTTGGTGGATTCATCGGCGAAAGCTGCAAACTCGCGTATTTCATCGATGTTTGCATCAACGTCCCAGGGTTCGTCGCAACAAAACAGATCGACGGAGGCATGGTTGAGTCGGGGTGCCCTTGTCGATTGGAAGAAGGGCAAGGGTTCGTAATCGTCTGATATTTCAATGTCTCGCAGGTTAGGAAGCAAGATAGGGGTCGGAATCATTGACCATAGGGCTTCTTCATCCATATTCGTAGGCAAGACGGAAGACAGCTTCAAACTCGAGAGATCGCGCATCTCTCCTAGTGCGATGCAGAATGGGTGGAGGTCATTGACTCGCGGAAAGTGATCGCGAGTTGCCGAGAGCTCCAAGTAGCGGAGGTTTTGGAATCGAGGGGTTGCAAAGTCGAGACGGCAGTCCCTTAAGATGAGCGTTTTGAGCCGTGGAGCGCTTTCGTTTGTCATGAAAGTCCGTTCCAAAATTTGACAAGGAGCAGAGTTGCTATAGACACATACGCTCTCGAGGAGAGGCATGGAGTTCGTGCCTATCAGCTCTGTCAATGCCTCCGAGACTGCGTCGGGGTGGTGGGATAACGATATCTTGATAGAGCGAATGCGTTTGGGCTCATCGAGTACATCTTTCATCAGAGAAATGCCTTGACGCATAGAATTGAGGTCGCTGCCGAACAACTTTGCACGTATGGTAATATGCAGAGGGAGATCTTGTGCTCGTCGGAAGACCTCTTTGCCCCATTCCATTTGGTACAGAATGATGTGCGTCCATAACCACGGGGTGAACAGAGCCACTTCTCGCCAAATGGTACAGATGTGAGTCACTGCCGGAACCCAGGAGTATTGGTTGAATGGGTCAGACTGAAAGTAGTTGTCTTGGACCAACTCGAAGATATAAGAGAGGATCTCTGGCGGAAGAGACGCTGAGTGAAGCGTGATATTACGAGGGGAAACTTGCGGCGCTGTCAAGATTGTACTGTTCCGCATCTCTGGCAGAGTGATGGAATGCAGAGAGTTGAACGTCGAGATGTTGTGGTCGAAGACAAAGATTGATCTGAGACCAGTAATCAGGGGCTCAGGGACTTATTAATATAAAGGGAACCCCCAAGGCTCACGTGCGCATCACAACACCGCGTCGTGTCACGGCGTGTCACTCAGTATTGTGACTCATCGCCACAACTCGCCACAACCTATATCATAGGTCTACCAAAGCAACGGCGTAATTTCGTATTCCAACGACTCGATAGCGAAATACTGCGCTGGACCTCCCTTGATCACACTCGCACTCTCTTCAAGCCCTGTTCATTCACTGACTGACGGCATCAGAACTCACAAGACTGTAATTGCTAAGTTCTATTGGAACTGAACCTACTCCTACGAGACTCTCTAGCCAAACATGATTAACTTCCTCCCAATTGAGCTTGTTTTATACATTTTCAGGGATCTCTACCTTGGTAGTATTATCGCTTCAAGCGGCGTCTGCAAGCAATGGCGAAGTTTACTCCTCATCGCCGATATCCATCCCTCTCGACGCGTCTTCCTCGACATCTACCTGCACATCATTGACGAACCTTGGTTCTTAGACAGTAGACCCTGGGTTCTTCAGAACCTGACCAAGTTCGACCGCCAGGCGTACGTTGATGCATTGCTCCAGCAGCACGATTATCTTCCAGAAGAGTTCACGATCTGGCTACTCGAGTGGCCGGCGAAGGCTGTTTTTGGTGGGATGTGGCCTGGCCTGCCTACCCATATTCATGATTTGGTTGGGCCGATTGGTCCAATGGGCTGGCTAGACGGTTGGAACCTACTCAATTTCTCGAAGCCGATCGTGTGGACAGTGAACGCCGTCAATGATCAAGTTGACTCTGACTTCGACCTCGACCCAGAAGTGAACATGAATTACACCCATTTCATCAAACCATTCCCTGGAATCCCAGTTATGACTGAAAACGATGTAGAAACGGTATGGGTCCTCCTCGACGAGGGAACCCATCGCGACCAAGTCATAGAAACGTACATAACCGGTCACGAATTTCGTTCCTTCACACTCAATATGGAAGACACGTTGTTCACGAGTTGGGGAGTCTTCCTCCGCGATAAGCTAGGTCGCCTGCGTCACCTACACCATCTTGCACACTTCGGCACACTTCCAGTCAAGTCCGGACATCCAGTACCTCCCTCCGATCCGATCAGGATGTCTTCATCGTGTATACCTTGGACTTCTTCATCACACACACCATATCTGCGTTCGATATACTACATATCGGATGACGAGGAGGAATCGTTGTAGTTGCTTCGCCATTTGCACTTGAGATGTGTACATATAAGTAACGAGTCCGTATATCTGTCTCGTGGCGCTTTTTCTTCCGCGGGTTTGGACATAGCCTTTAGAATTTGAAGCTTAGATTCTTCAGGAGCGGTGAATCGTGAGGCTTCGGAGGCGTATCCGTTTGAAACATAGACAAGAAGTCTTGCACGATATTCGCCGCGACAATGCTCGTCACTTCAGCTACAACCAACCCCAACGCCGGTCACTAACGAGCTTCTGGAGAGATAGCGAGAAAGGCACTCACCATGGTCGTAAGCCGGGGCTACTTCAACGATATCTGCACCGCTAGTTCGGTTGCTTAGTTTCACAGAAGTGCTTCAGTGGTGGTAAGAAACATACACGAAATTCAGTCCTGAGAGGCCGCGCAAGATACGTTTGACTTCTCTGGGAGTCCAGCCTCCCGCTTCAGGCGTCCCAGCTTTGCAAGGCAGTTGCTGGTGAGTTTCATGGAGGGTTGAGGAAAGACGAGAATTGCGTACTGGCAGGGGCAATCCCTGGGTCTATCACATCAATATCCAAACTGTCGTGAATACGGGAACAGCGTCAGAGATCACGGCGGTATGGCTGTCCTAGACGATGACAGACCTGAGGTAAACTGGGCTCGTTCCTACACGCCTTCGAATACCCTGGATGATTGCTTGGATTCCGTAGTCATCAAGGTCGTCCGTGGTAATCAACTGGAAACCAACGGTCTCGTCGTGTTGAACGTCTTCTATGCCCTACCGATACACCCCAAATTAACATAGACAGGGTCGAATGTGACGGAATTGAGAGCTTACTGACCCACATAGGGCACCTAATACCCGCATGAACGCTATTGTTTCGGATGAGGTGCTCATCTGCTGCGACGGAGAAGAAAGTTCCGTGATTTATTTTTTCTTGTTCGGAAGGGTTGGGTCCTAAGGTTGACCAGGTATCTACCGGCATAGCTATTGGTACAACGGGGCGAATGAGTAAAACTTGGGAAGGAGACACCTACCGAGATGAGCATCAAAATGGATAACCTTGAACGGGGGGTCAGACTGTTACGATTGGAACAGCCACTGTGCTTACAGAGACAGGCCCATATATTTTGTTCAGAGCTCGAAGGATAGGTAGAACCTGAGGTATCTTAAGAAATCAGGAGACGGAAACAGGTGGAGAGAATGACGGACAATGGTATGGTCGCCCCCCAGAGAAATAAGGCGAGGATGTTCCTTGCCGTCCTTAGCTAGATGGGCCGTGAATGCCCTCGACTTGCGATCATCGCGACCAATCCCTCCTTCCACTGGTCTCATTAGAAGCGTGGAATACGCGACCTCCATCTGGTCAATGGCTTTGGCATTATCAAAGCGCGTCAAAGGGACCTACGGACCCCTGTTCAACAGACGCGACATGGCAAGATGGACTCCAGGACTCACATCTCCGCAATCCATGATCGACGCGTCAAACTTGAAAGGATTGTGCCCCCATGCAACCGTGTACCCACTCGACTCAAACATCCGCATCGAACCTCCCCGTATCCCAGATGGTCCAAACCTGGCCCCGGGCCTCCCAGATGTCGTCGTGTCATGCGGTAGTCCAAGAATCGCGATATCAAACTTCTTAGACGCGTCTTCGAGACATCGAGCGTATGGGATATGAGCAAAGCTCAGAGGGCCTGTGTGATCAGTGTCGTGCTGTGGACCGTATTTTGTGTGCCACGGTTCCTTTGTGATATCAACCAGGTCCGAGTCGAAGAAAGCGAGCTGCTGCCCAATAGCGACCGCGACGCCAAAGAGCACGATAGATGTGGCTTTAAGAGCCCAGCTTGTCACCATGGCTCATGAAGAGAATGAAAATAGAGATCGATAAGGACGCGACATCTTCGTGGGACATGGGAGGGACACGCGTTCCATGGGAAGCAGAGGGCATTGTGACGCGTTTATTTTGGGACAATATTGAATAATTATTGAGAACGACCTCGTCATTATGTAGCTGGAGGTCGACGTGAATGGCGTCGATGATCAAGAGTGTTTGGTCGTCGGAGTGAACAACGAGCGGACTTGGAATGGCCCCAGCGCCAATTTTCAGCACACGACCAACATACGACGACGATTTCTTTGTGACCTCGCCACAACCAGCGTTACTGAGCCATACACCGAGACTGCGTCTGAAACCGTGACTCAGTAGAACTATGTTATTGCGTCTTTTCATCTCCTGTTCCCCTGCAATAACCTTTCCCGTGCTGATCATCGGAGTGTCGCCGTTTTGTCGTACTTTTGCTTGACTTTTGCCTACCTGCTTGATCGATCGTCACCTCCTACTTACAGGAGAATTGGAGGATAAAACACAAAGACATTGACGCGGATATAATCGTCGACTCGGGCATGTCGGACCACTTCGAAAATTCGACTCGGGCATTTCGGATTGCCCAAAAGGCGAAGATGGAGTTGGAGACCTCGCAAGCAAGCCAACTTTTACCTATGTCTTTCCTTCACCTTGACGTCTACGTCCACATTCTCCAGTATCTCCCTCCGTCAAGAGTTCCGCACGACGATGTTAGCGCTCAAACGCTTGTGGCCTGTCTACAGTCGAGCGTGCTATTAAATCGAGCCGCTTCGGTGTCCTCTGTGTGGGAAGCCCATTACCGCACACGCTATACCCACCCACCCTTACCCGCCATCTTGGAGCCTAGTTTCGATTGGAAGCTTCATTATTCTGAGAGACGTCAGAAGGATTGTCGAGCCTTGAGGCATCTTGCCGACCTGGTGGCTGGGAGTATCCAATGGGAAGACCTCAGGTCAACTGTTCCATTCACTTTCGACGTCTGGGATGCCATCGAGCTGGAGGCTCAGTACCATGCTATTGACATAGTCACGGTGACTACTGCTAGTGAACTCCCGTGTACGATGAAGTCATCCGCGTACCAATATTGGGCGAACGGTTTCCTCCGCACCATCGCTCGATCCCATGCTACCCACTTACTAGCGGACGTAGCATGTCACTCACCAGAGGTGTCGTTCGAGGAGAGCCATAATATCCTTTCGATGTTTATGGGAGAATCTCCATATAGAGTGAGCTCAACTTTGTCCATTACGACGATCCTTACAAGCTGAAGCCGTCCTGGAAGTTGGCTGCCCACTTCAGGGACCTTGCATCACTGTGTCGCAGTTACTTTGAGTTCGCCAATGTAGAAATCTCGAACAAGATGACGACTCCAGCTCTGCGCAATGTATGTGTCCATATATGTCGCTTCCTGCACGCGCAGGACTTTGGGACGGTTGACCGTGCGTTTCATAAACTCAGGAAATTGATTTTGACCGCACTTCTTACCTGATGCCGACCCTAGCTTCACTTTTTTCTGAGATCCTTAACAGCTTCCCTCATGCATATCTATCAACTCATAAACATACGATCCCAATATCTCTTGTTCACCTCTTCGTCTCCATCGCGACTCGACTAGGCCTTTCAGCCCATCCAGTCAACTTTCCTGGAATTGTCATCGCATGCGTTTCCAATGAACAAGACGGTGAATCCATCTATGTGAACGTCTATGGCCCCATCCAAAGAGCAATCTTGGATGTCCATGAAGATCAGCTTGTGGGCTTTCCTTCAGTATTGGATGGTCAACCAGACATCAGGCTATCCATGCTATCCAGGAGGAATGCTGACATGCTCATTCGAGCCTCACGGAATATAAACAACTCCCATCGAATGCGTCCAGTTTCCCAAATATCTAGTCAAATCGCTATGGACACAGCTACATCCATCGCCATCGCTCTCACAGGTGAACCTGGCTTAGTTCACTTCTTCCTTCAAGATGGATCGTTCTCTCATCCACTAGATTCATACGTCATTTTACCAAAGTTAGCGGAGCTAATTCGACAACCTCACACTCGCCAACTACTCTGTTCTGCCTATCAATTGTCACAGGATCTGTTCACCCAAATGTGCGCTCAGACACGCTCGAGGACATCTTTCCCTCATGTTCGCTATCCTGTGGGGATGTTTTTCTCGCATAAACACCATCACTACACAGCGTGCATCATTGGCTGGGACGTGCGCACTTCCTTTACTTTCACATATTGGCGCACGATTGTCTGATTACTCCAATATATAGCCCATTTGCATGGCGTCTCAGCAATGGATGAATAGGAACGGTGTATCTCAGCTGTCAAGAGGAGAGAATCAACCTTTCTATCGTTCGGTACGTTTGGGGGACGGGAATTGGTCTATGACGAGTGAGTTTGCCCATAAACACCCTTGATCGCGTAGCAAGTAGAGTACTGACGAATACAGGTGTCGCTGAGGAAAACATAATCCTAATCCGCAACCCTCATACAAGATCTCTGCAACACTTGGTGAGATGCTACGGTGATTTCGGCCTCTACTTCGAGTATGCTTTCTATACCGAGTCAGGCGACCTCCGATTGCGTCTCAGCCCATTCGCTCGTAGTATATATCCGGATGATGACGAGTATATTCCGCCATTCGCACTGTAGTTCTACGGTAACTGTAACTTGCTACAAGATTCGCCTCGCTCCGATCCGAACCCTCAACATTTGTCCCGTGAGCAAGCCACAACACCCGATGTATACTTCATCGTCCCAAATACCGAAACGAATCAATCTGCGACCGCCGAGCAGAATGACCAGTGTTGAACGAATCAGCCGATTCTCTGAGCATCTCGACGATACATGGGCTGAGATTCTCCCCCTCCCCAGAAAGGCTGAGCTCCTTCAACCTTGAGAATCCCACCATCTGCCTGTACTCCAAGCATGCTAGCAACTGAATAGCGGTTTTATCATCGGGCGGAAACGATGGCAAAAACAGCTCCTTCAAGGCTGAGAAGTGTCCCAGTACTCCAGGGGGTCTTGGGCTGAAGAGGATATCGTAGGGAAGTTGGAGGGTCCTGATAATGTTCAACTGGGAGAGGGAAGTCATGTAGTCGGATATGTATTCGGATGGGGCGCCTTCATAGGAGAGGGCAAATGAAGTAACCGGAGTATGGGGAGGGACAAATGCCCAGAATCCCTCAGAGTCCACGTCGAAGCGGAGGCAAAGTGATTTGCAAGTATCTTTGTTCTTCGTCACCTGAGCGTGTTCAATTCCTCGGTTATTTTCCCGGTCAAAGATACGCAGATGATACTCGGTGGTCTCATCTGTGTACGCGTTGCGTGGTCCAAAATTTGCAAATTTGTATATTTCCTCGGCGTTGTCGGCAATGTCTAAGGCATACACAGGGAGATATTGGCGTAACCGAGCTTGGGGGCCCGGGCGCATTTGAGCATAAGCAAGAGAACGCTAGTATCCAGGATTTCTATGTGCCGCAAACTGGGCAATACGATAGGATTTTGAACCAACCCTTGAATGGTTTCTTCTTCCGTGTGACTTGGCAAGGCATAGGACAGGAACAGCTTTACGAGATCGTGCATCTCTCCTAGGGCGACGCAAAAGGCGTGGAGGTCGGTAATGAGAGGGTTGCAATTAGACTCGATCTCTAAAAAGGAGAGCTTCTGGAATCGTGGGGTTGTAAAGTCAAGGAGACAGTCCATTACAATAAGCGTTGTAAGCCGTGGGGTGCTTTCAGGTGTCATGAAAGTACCATCTAAGACGCGACACGGATTGTCGTAGTCCCCATTGATATAGATGCTCTCAAGAAGAGGCATGTTCGATGCACCAATCAGCTCCGACAAGGCATTTGATATTTCTTCAGATTGCTTGAAGAAAGTGATGTCGATGGAGGAAATGCGATGAGGTTCTTCGAAGGCTGCTTTCATCAACGAGACGCACTTCGCGGCATCGATAGGATCGTCGGTGGATGGCAGGCCGCGCATCAAAATATCCAGGGAGACACCTTTTGCTCGTCGGAGAACTTCATGTCCCCAGTCCACCGGGTACAAAAACGCAAATGCCCATAATCGCGGCGTTCGAAGAGCCACTTCGCGCCAGGTGGCGCAGACGTGGGTTATCGCTGGAACCCAGCTGTAATGCCAGTACGGATAGCCCGAGTAATTCCCTCGAACCCACTTGAAAATGGCAGAGAGGATTTCGGGAGGGAGCTTTGAGATCGGGGAAGCGGCTACTTGGAGTGTTTCTGAATGTGTTTCCGCCGCCATTTCTAGGGAAACGAGGATTCCAAAAGGCTGATATGGTGTTGGTCAGAAGAAAAGACTCCCCAAGTGCCCAGTCACGCACATTAGAAAAATTTCTTGAAAAAGGCATGGCACATGTTTATCAAGCTTGTATCGAGCTGTGTCGTTTGTGTAACGGGTGTATCGTTGCTGTATCGCGATCGGATATCGACAGTGATGTGTATGCCCATGAAACCGTATTCATAGTGACCGACACCAGGGGAGAACCATTTGGAGGGGTCATGGACTGATGGAAGACATTGAGGTGGGCGCCTCTTCCAGAAGTTTGGCCACCGAGGAAGTTGTTTACATATCCGCGGACAAACATCGAATCACTCCGTCCGCGTCATCGGCGCTTCCACGCCTTTCTGGCTTGCTTCGGTTCAAGCCCTTTGAGAGCTCCTCTGTCCTTTACCTCCGCCTCTCGCAGATCCACCGCCCTTACTAGTCGGACAAACCTACCTTGGCGTATCCTACCTTGTGACTTAGACTTCCCGAAACACGGCTGCACGGAAATTGTCAGCATCTCCTCGAATTGCGAAGTTGAATGAACATCTACTCTAGCGGACTATGCTAACTTGTTGGACGGCACACTCAAAGCCTAAGTTTTCGAATTTTGAGCCCGGGATGCATAAAGATGGTGAATAGGACCCAGGTCACCGGACTGCTGATCCTGCCTTCGTATCATGGCGGGGAATAGCATTGCGCAACGGCGAAAAGGTTCGTTTCGTGGACTTGATTATACATATGATTTGCCACGCTTACTTGGGAATTGATAAAGCTATCGTCTGCGTATACATCCCAAGAGACTGGGGCTCCACATCCTCCCCTCAATCCTCGACGTTTGTCCGTTCCTCCATTTTGCAACTTCAAGCACAACGCCCCGCACATCCAACCGGGGAACAACGAAGAACTCGTCTTATCTCGGCTGCTCATCCATCTACTTAGATCCACCTTTATGGGATCTCACCGGAAATGACGGTCCTTAAATTTGCTTCCGTGACAAGTGCGTGATCGTAGTCGCTGACTTCCGCATGTTCTATGCTGACGTGACAACATACAGGGAGGCTCAAGGCAAGCCCGGAATTCTACGTCATGGATATTTTCAAAGAAATCACCACCGTCAACACTCGACGACGAATAAACGAAACTGACCACCCTTCGAATTTACCTCGTTGTCTCTGGATTAAGTGTAGCCCATGAAATAGCGATTGCTTAGCCGTACGGAGGCATATGGACCACACCCGTAGTCCGAGATTTTCGGGTTGAGTCGACAGTCGAACATCCCTAAGCATGCCTGGTACAGCGCCCAGCGACGACCCACCGTGCTTCGACAATGGCGAAATTGGATCAACGCCAGTCCGTGGGAGGGATTCGGGCCCAGCTCAAGTTCTCCTCACTTTTGCGTTTTGAACCTTGGTGGATTCCAACCATGGCCAGCCAACCACGGGTTTCCGACAAGCAACGTTTGCGTATTCACATTCATTTCCGCCCATCTGGCTCTGCAGTATTCTGAGCCGTGCGAGATATCGTTCTGGGGCTCAGACTTGTGAAAGAGCTGGGAATGCTCTGATCAACTTCGCGGCCTCGAATCACTCCTCTTCCGTCCTCTCTCATGTCATCACTTAAGTCTACGATGATTGCGGCACAGTCGGTACGTATATCTCCCTTTTCACTGTGTTTTCCAGGTTCCTTGGAATACTTACCCCATTTTGATATTCCGTGGCAGAATGGACATCAAATTATCGTCCTTCAACGACGTCTCCACGCTGAATATTGGAGCTCCACAATCGTTCCTCGAGGTTCATCCTCCCCCACACTGGCCGCGCTACGAGTAGGGGCAGCATCGACGGTCTGTCGCCCATCTCCGAACCTATCTTCAGATTGTTGCGCCTCCAATCAACGGTATGGGATCTTTCGGGAGGCACGGTCCTAAAATTGCTTCCATGATTTTGGTTCCTTATGAACGATCACCGCCCCCTCGCGCCCATCATACTTCCCATAAGACACCGGTCCTGTTCACCGGGCACCAAGATGGCTTGGTGAATTTCCGTTTGTGAAACTTGCTATAGAATCTTCACATTGATCATCCTCTTGTAGCCACGCATATGATACGGACATAAAGCATTCTTTCCATCAGGCTACAGCGCGCCGATGCCAGGTGCGTATCTTTTAGTGGTTTCAAGAATCCCGACTGACTTTCTTCTTCAAGTATCCCTATCTATAGAGAAAATCAGTTTATCTATGTCCTCGTCGGCCCACAATAATATCTTGCCTATTTTTGGATTCGCCTATGACTCTGCACGTCTCGGGATCTGCCTTCACCTTTTGGGATCGAAGTTGAAGTCCCTGGACCATTGTTACACACATGATAGTCCAGAGACGCTTCTGAGGACCTTTCGACAGCCGAGTTGCCATCCCATGCCGTCACGACTCCGATTCAATGATGAACATCACTTCCATGAATTGTGCACTCCAAGGAAGCAAGCTTCGTCAAAGTTTGTTGGGGACAGCAACATCAACGTCTTTCCTCCTTCTCCATTGATTCGCTGAAGACCTCCTACACGGTTTCTCCGCCTTTAACGTGCATCAAGCCTTCGCCAGAGTATCTTTGACCTGGTCATGATCGTTGTACTCCACTCTCATCAAATGGTAGCCCAACTTACCCTTCGGCTGGAACCTGCAACCCACGGTATAGCCTATTGTGGGTCAGTACTCATTATAGCACATAGTAAAGCAAGCATATTGCGCCCTCCACGCTTGCAGTAGCCTCCCTGAAATTGATCGCGGCAACTGCCTCTGTGTAACTACTTGGCGGAATTCAAGTGACAATCGACGAAAAGTATGACGATTATATTCGGTCATCGTACTCAGTAAGTTCGTGCAGCTGATTCGGCGGTGAATTGTTGTACTCGAACGGTTATCATAGTGTTTGACTGACCTATCAACAGAATTCCAATCAGAAACTCTACTGTCTCGCGTTGTGGAGTCAAGCACCAGTCCATTTCGAGGCATAGCAAGTCGGACTACGTCGGACGCTGCATTCGAAGGCGTTCTTATCCTTCGTAGCTCCCAAACTTCTCACGTTAGCTAATGATCCTTGTTGGTAGAAGCGGACTGGACTTTGCGACTGAATGGGTAGAAGGTCTGGCCGTTGCAGTCGCTCTCACGCATGCTAACTTTGTTTACAGGTTCTGAGCATCTGGACTCTGAACAAACTCTGCTGCGACTTTCTATGAATATCGACAGCCCTGCCATGTTAAGTCCATTCTTGGCCAATGTCTTCTCGCTGATCATGGAACTGGAACTCTTAGATCTGTGCTTATGAATCTACTGCTGCGAATGAGAGCGGGGGGGCGATCCTCGCTGGGAGCTGGCCTCCTTTCAAGGGGACGACAGGAGCCTCCTAAGACCACCGTCCAACCATTGCGCCGTTTGAAGATTCACGCATCACGCGTCAAACCTGATTTTCGATCCATTTCCATTGGACATCCGTCTTTCTACGCCAGCCACCATGGAGGAACCTACAAAAGGATAGTAGCGGTTACTTACGTCCGTCGAGGTTGCTATGAACGGTAATTTGTTTTTCCACATTGCGTCGCCTGTCTCAAGTTTTGATGGATGGTACGCATCTGCATATGCATCTTGCGACCGCAAGCTTACGTCAATGAAGAATATTTATCGGTGATAATCTCAGGTAAGGAAGCTCTATAACCCGAGCATTTACGAGATTAATATCGTCAATAGACACTTAGGAGTTCAGTATCCAATCCGTAAAGATGTGGTCACAAATGGAAGGTAGCCGCTTCGCGTTCTATGTTATTCTACGATCAGGCAGGGTGATCACTTCCATGCAGAAGTCTTGTGGGATAACTATAGCCTAAGGTAGCGAGGCATGACGCTTGAATATGTTTTAGATGAGCATTTGAGAGCGATCAGCTCAGCTGACACCCATGTCATAGCCATTCAAACGACTGCTCCGCCGTGGACCGTGACTAAAGGAATAACCGGTCGGTTTCATCTTGGCTCATTTATCTCCCTACGCTGAATGCTGTTCGCCTCCCCCCGAAGTATTCAGGAAAATCGCGAACCATCGTTCAAGGGAAACATCTCCCCAACCCTCCATATGCCAAATGCACTAGCCGCATGGACTAGGCAAGGAGATATCACGTAAGAGGTCCGGCAACCTATTTTCTCCAAGCCTATCGTCGATGGGACTATGTCCTTACGGCTGTAGACCCTACAGATGCTGTTTGAATAGCTGCGAATCGAGCATGTGAGGACCATGTGAGCTTACCCACACCGGTATCTCGAGTCCATACGGGGCGGTGGAAGACCTTGGAAAAGTTCCCATCGATTCCCATCGAATTCAACACTCGCGACCCCATTCATTGATGTGGAGGTAAATGTCAATACGCCTTGATCGTGATCACGGTGAGCTTCCCATTGATGGTTGGGGATGTACCTGGCATTTACCATCAATATAGGTGTTCTGCCGCGGCTTGCACCATGCGCAATAGAAACTTGTAGAATAACGGGTCGGTGCCAGGTGGATGGTCTCGTGAGTAACAATAAAATTATGGCAAATAGTTTGCATGATCTGAGCTGACACTGAATCTGTTGCATTTAGCTCTCCTTTCCCCTCAACGTTTTGGCTTGGTGGCTGTAAATACGCGATCTCACCTTCCTTGAAGCGAGAGTTAACCACCGCGTAGGTCAGACGACATACAGGACTCAAGATGATAATGCTTCAGTTGGCGATCCTGTGTCTAGGACCCTCTGTCAAACTTCTCACTCACGTCAGTTTCTGATCAGTTCCACTCTCCGGCCAAGACTGAATTGAAAGAAGTACGCTTGTCTAGGTAAGCTGACGCTTCGGTATATCCGTCTACGTCGAGGCTTGGGAAGCTTGGAATAAATGAACAAGCCTTCCAGGCCCTGTGTCGACATGGATTAACAAGACTTCTAGCCTATTTTAACCAAATCATCGGTGCTCGGAATCAGTGACATTGTGCTCATGCTCATCATGCTAATCTGAGTACAACAGGAATGACCACAGGTTGACCACAAGGTCGATGCTTTCGGCATGTAAATTAGCTTCGTGCACTATGGTGCACCATATCTCATGATATCATGCCATTCAAGAATTGCTGGCACTCTCCGAACATCGGAAACCTTGGTTGAATGGTCCCCACTTCGCAAAGAATCAACCACCCGAGAATGTTGTCTCCAACCGGTATCATTAAAGTAGAAATTACTACGGGCTCGCTGCATTCCAGAATCCAGAGAAAACTCTGACATGCGAGTGCCACCAAGGCACTTCCCATGGTTTCCGGTATGGAATCGATAGGATATTTGTTAGTACTCCGTCGCTCGCGGCGTCCGGATCCCCGTGAGTGGCGACGGTCAATCAAACGTGTGCCTATTGACATTTCATTTTTGTCTGTGGTTTCAGAAGTAAGGTACATTCCTCTGCAATGTTTGAGGCGGTTGGTTGGCTGAAGCGTATGTCTTCAAGAATATTCTCTAATATTATTCTTTCCAGGAGGGATAGGGGAAATTTGGCTATGTTTGGCTTGGGCAAGATTTTCTTCACCCATGAATTCCGAATCACTTCCTTTTTGACTTACTTCCTAGTTCTCGAGTCTCTCGTACCTGCAGATCTCGTACCTCTCCATGGTTGCACCGCCTAGTCCCTTCTTCACCACGCACCGATAGCACTCACTCTAGGGACTCCGGAACGCGTTGCACATCCCTTCTTCAAGCAGACAAACGATATTGTGCTGCCTGCCCCATCTACTGTCCACCAACCGACTAGTCCCCAAGACTGCAAAGGGACCGCGGATGGTCCACAGGTGGACTCCTTCATGGAGCTAGGTGGAAGCTTTGTGCCGCTTCCGCGGCGAACCATCACATCAAATTCACATCTCTCATCTTTCGCGCTGTACTCATCAAGCGACTATACGAGCAAGAGACGCTCGAAGCTGGACACTCAGGTTTTCTCTTGGGATTCTTGAATCCTGCAAGGAGATGCTCAGCCCCGAGGCCTCAGGCATTGGGGGCTAGGGGAAATGCGGTATCTGCGTTAGTAGCTTCTATGGGTGCCATGCCCAGGTCTTCGCCAGCATTCATATGCTACCAGCTCCTCACGGAAATTTCCTCGACTTGCCAATAGTCGCGCCCATCTTCACTCTGTCATTTCAGCCTGAGTGTCCTCTTTGCGCCAGAATCCCAATAGAGAAATCGGTCCTGATCACCGACTTCTTCGAGCATTCGATCTCTGCGATAGATGGTGCTTCCTGCTTCTTGTTCTCGTAATTCATAACCAACTTCGGCCCTCACACCCTATCATCCCCCAGCAATGCGCGAGTAGTTGTCGGAATATCCGGTTGCTCTATCGCACGCCTTCCGTGCGGACGTCGTTTCGATCTATCCGAATGCTTCCCTAACCCCATGTACGACGCGCTACCATCGCTTCTAGAGGCCCGAACCTCAGACTCAGCACCACAACCCTTCACGACGTCTTTTCAGTTGATGACGCATGCCACTGTAGTCTCTCAGGACCTTCGATTACGATAACGCGACCGTGCTCACGCTGTCAACACAAGCCCCTGCTTCTTTTCATCAATACTGGCGTCGCCGTTCAGGTTGCCGTTTCCGACTCGTATCATGCCTTATCGCGTCAGATACCAGTACGCATTGGAGACGATTTGTCGCATCCCATGAGGTTCTCTACACTCCTTCCCATGAAGTACACGAACGATGCTTCTTTGACGTCGAATCACTCCTCTCATCAAACAGGGGAAGAAAGGACGTGATTTCCTGTGTTTAACCCCANNTNANCNNNTNCNNGTTGTTGGCTGATCTTGGACGTGGATGGACCGCTGCTATTCATGGACCTCTYGCCGAAACYCAGCACTCCGCTCATCTGAGTTACCGTCGGCATCAACCAACAGGAATGTCATTCTGCATGACGATACCGTRGTTGACAGCTCCCGAGATATGATACGATCTAGATCTCTGTCAGGTAGGTTAAATATCCTTGTACCGCTTCGTYGCACTAGACTGACGTGACATTCTAGCTTTGATTTTGCCGACGATTACTTCAACCCCTTTCCTTAGCAGCTGTGACTTGCATTGTGCCATAGCCAATCTNAAAACTTCACTCCCATAACCKGACTCCCATAGCTCGAATCATCGTGATAGTACTCACGCCCTTACGCTCCAACGGCACGATGATAAGCAAATCCTCTCACCAAAGYTTGTTGGTGCCACAATCAGATTCTCGAACATCTGAAAGTAATTCCCTTCGATGGCCGAGCTCGGCCTAGTTTCAGTCTTTCTGGCCGACGCTCCTATGCGACCTTCACTACCAAGCCCACAGCATTGCGTTCTTTGTTCTCCCCATCACTTCGAGAATGATGGATTTGCCTTATTCCAGACAGGTACATGCGAAAAATCGAAAGCACCCTCGATCTCTTCTCTTGAATTAGAGGCGGGGGCGGCCTTCGGAAACRAAGGCGATCATTTCACACAGTGACCACGGGCGCATAATCAAAAATTGCGGCAGAACACCGACTTACACTCTGACACTCGAGGGTGCGTAACTTGTCTTGAGAGGAACATCTGCATGTTGAGCCAAGCAGCATTTTGGTTCCTCTACGTGGTCATGCCCTATGACCGCGTTACCCCCCAAATTCAAATTTCTCCACAACACCTGGCTCTTCGAACCCTGCACCACGAACCCCACAACACCCTTTTGGTACCTAGACCTTCCTTTGTCCGCTCTACGGTTTAGGGGGACGCTTGGGTGYWKANGTSATCYGCAWYRTNCAWAKTYRTNNYTKCANWSRTCC